>CAUYPK010161321.1:0-10790 GCA_963574355.1 Loris lydekkerianus
ACACTCTGTCCATCTGTCCATCCGTCCACCTGTCATCTCCCCCTCCCTTCTTCCATCCACCTATCCTCCACACTCTGTCCATCTGTCCATCCGTCCACCTGTCATCTCCCCATCCCTTCTTCCATCCACCTATCCTCCACACTCTGTCCATCTGTCCATCCGTCCACCTGTCATCTCCCCATCCCGTCTTCCATTCACCTATCGTCCACCCTCTGCCCACCTGTCCATCCATCCACCTGTCATCTCCCCATCCCTTCTTCCATCCACCTATCCTCCACCCTCTGCCCACCTGTCCATCCGTCCACCTGTCATCTCCCCATCCCGTCTTCCATTCACCTATCGTCCACCCTCTGCCCACCTGTCCATCCGTCCACCTGTCATCTCCCCATCCCGTCTTCCATCCACCTATCGTCCACCCTCTGTTCATCTGTCTGTCCATCCCCTCAACAGTCATTTTTTAGCACCTACCATGTGCCCCTGGGGCAGGTGCTAGAAATACACTTGTGAGCAGAAACCCGCATCTTCAGTGACCTGCTTGCTTTGCCACCAGGGCAGGAGGCAGACGATAAAACAGGCCGCATAACATTTAATTATAAATGTGAAAATTGTTCTGAGAGGTTCAGGATTCTGAGAGTCTGGCACAAACACCTCTCTGCAGGGAGGTGGGGATGGGGGGAAGGGTCTCGGAGGCCACATTAAGGATTGTGGTTTCTATCCTAAGAGTGATGAGTGGTGGGAGGCCACTGCACTGGCAGATTTAGCCCAGAGGGTCGTGGAGTGAGAAGGACCATGTTAACTGTGGTAGGTGCTTCTGCTTTATTTTACAGAAAACCTACGTCAGAACCGCTTAGGAAACCAAGTGTGTGGATCATTGGCTTGTGTAACTAAATGGACCAGGAGAGCTGGGTGCAACTCTAGCCCCAGCTCTGGCGGGCTCTGTGCCCCTGTCCTGAGCGGCCGTCTGGGCTGGACACTTTGTTGTTCTTGGCCAGCAGGAAAGAAAAAGTCCACTTACTTGATAGTTAATAAAAAAGGAAATCTCAGGGATTAGCTTAAATAATCCGAACCTTGAAAGCACACCCACGGTCCCTGCAAACTGGCCACAGCACCCATCACCCAGGAGCCTGACTGGGCAGTCTGGGTGGTCACTGGTGGGAAAGAGGGTCAGTGGGTGTGGGGAGGGGAGGCCTGCTTCTACTGTGGAATCACCGCACTTCTGGCACTTGTCCGGGAGGGAGCAACGTGACCGTGACAATGGAGGGAGAATGGTGACCTCTAGGAGGACCTGAGGATGTGGGGAGCGCAGCAGGGGTGCTGGCTGTGGGGACAAAGAGGGACGCTCAGGAGGCGGGTGCTGAAGCCAGGTGGGGTAGGTGGCCGTAGGAGCTGACCAAGATGCTGTGCTTTGGAGCCCCTGGCGCTGCACTGAAGAGGCACAGTGGCCTGTGGTGGGGGACGCTTTACTCTTCCACCTGAGTGTGTTGACTCGTGCTGTGTCTCCGGGATACATGCCTCATGGTGCTACAGGCACAGGCTTGAGCCTGGCCAAAAGGTAACAGGCTGGACCTGGGAGCTTGGCAGTCACCTTGTCTAAAGACTGACTGGGGTCACCAGTGAAGTTTCTTGGGCAGAGACTGCAGGGTGAGGACCAAACCTTAGGTGTCCCGACACTTAATAGCAAGGCAGAGGAAGTCGGACCCTGGAGAAATCAAAGAACAAATGTCTGGAGGAGCAGGACAGGCAGGAGATGGCATGTCTCTGAAGTCAAGGGCAGAGGGTGGGGGTGACAGGCCTTCATCCCATATGTGCCACAAATCCTCAGCATGTCAGAAACGCACCTGTGCCCAGAGCCACCATCTGGACCAAATCACCACGCGCGTGGCCAGCTCCACGCCCGTTCAGCCCTCAGTGTTGCTGCCAGTGTCTCTGAGCCCCGCACGCACCGGCGCCCCGCCTTGGCCAGGATCTGACCAGATGCCCAGTCCCTTCTGTCCTCACTGTGCCCTTCCCTTCCTTCCTGTTGCACAGCCCCTGCCCTGCTTTCCCCAGGAATTATAATCAGTATCCTCTCCCTGAAGAACCAGGGACTCCCTCCCTCTCCTCAAGTCGCTTTTCTTTGCTGACTGGGCTCATGTCCAGCTTTCCTGCTGGCCTTCTGCTTTCCCCTGTCAGGGGTCTGGTGTGTGCAGCTGCCACGTGTCTTCCTATCAACCTGCCCAGCCTGCCCAGTGGCTCCAACACAGTGTGGATTCCACCACTCTGGCCGCCTGCTCATTCTTCCTCTGAGCTACAATTCATGTTGGAGACTTTTGCTGTCTGTCTACTTTCCTATTACCTGAGGTCCTGGGGACAGTGTGGTGGCTGGGGATGGTGCACGTAGCCATGTTCCCGATGGTGGCAGTAGGGGCTGGGACACTGTTGGCCATCATGAGATTTTCCCCTAATTTTTTGGTTCCAACTCTCCTTTCACCCTCCCCTAGAGTGCATGGTCTGGTGGGCTGTCTCCCTGGGCCCTGCGGTGTGCATGGTGTGCATGCGCACACCCATGAGGGCATGCCGGACGTGTGGGGACTTACGCGTGTGTGCCCTTCTCAGGGGCGCCTCCCAGGGCATGCCGGACGTGTGGGGACTTACGCGTGTGTGCCCTTCTCAGGAGCACCTCCCAGGGCATGCCGGACGTGTGGGGACTTAGCGTGTGTGCCCTTCTCAAGGGGCACCTCCCAGGGCATGCCGGACGTGTGGGGACTTAGCGTGTGTGCACTTCTCAGGGGCGCCTCCCAGGGCATGCCGGACGTGTGGGGACTTACGCGTGTGTGCACTTCTCAGGGGCGCCTCCCAGGGCATGCCGGACGTGTGGGGACTTAGTGTGTGTGCCCTTCGCAGGGGTGCCTCCCAGGAGGGCAGTCCTCACCCATGTCATAACACCGACCCTGCAAAGCTGCTGTGACGTGATGTTCGACTTCTCTCCACTGCATCTTCCACTCCTTTCCATCCTGGATGCCAGATGTCAGCAGCACTGATCCCCTCACAGCTCAGCACACACAGAGGAACACATGTGGGTGCATACACACACTCTCCTGTGTCTCCATGGCCCTGTTCCTGCCACATGTCCACGCAGGAGGGTTTTTATCTTGACAAGCACTGTGCTTGGCATCCCTCAGCTCACACCACGTGTCCTCCTGGAACTGCCCGGCTGTGCAGGCTGCCGCACTCACCAGCACATCTTCTGTACCCGAGAAGGGCTGCCAAGCACCTGCTCACAGAATCAGTGCTCAAATTGTGGCTGATTTGTTACATTTCAAATGCTGAAAAATGCAGCTTATGTCCTGGTGTCTTCGGTTGCAAGTAACAGAAAGCTGGGAGCCCTCGCTCATCTCTCTCCTCCCCTTCCTTTCTTTTCCTCTTGTTTTTCTTCAGCAGCCTCTGTTCACTCACAGCCACCTTGTGCTGAGCACATGAGGCAGTGACAGGAGGGTGGCCGGAGTGCAGAGGCCAGGAGACCCAAGTCGGGAGTGCGGTCCCCAGGCTCCTGAGTCTTGAACAGCTCTTTCTGATGCTTGGAACATCAGCAAACACGAGTGTCACCCCTGCTGTGGAGGTGATCATGTCCCTCCAGGACAAGACAAGTTTTTGCACAGATAACATGTTTCTTCTGCGTTGTGTTCTCCTTTGTGTAGGGAACATATAAAAAGTTCTGGAAAAGGGCGGCGCCTGTGGCTCAAAGGAGTAGGGCACTGGCCCCATTTACCGGAGGTGGCAGGTTCAAACCTGGCTCCTGCCAAAAACTGCAAAAAAAAAAAAAAAAAAAGTTCTGGAAAAATGGTGAAGGTATCATGCAAAATGTGTAGGCAGCTTTGGTTTATTACATTTGCTTAATTTACTTATATGAACATGATTACAATTAGATATCCTAAAATAATACACAACATAATAAGGAGAATAGGGGAAATTTTAAACACTGAAGTAAAGTGGTCTGGAGTCCTGAGGACAGCACTGGCTCTTACTGAGAGCTGCCATGTGCTGGGGGTCACTTCATCCTTTCCATGAGGAGGGCATTAGAAAATATTCACAGAGAGGTGAAAACACAGCACAGAACTCACACAGCCATCGCTGACGGAGGGAACGAGCCTGACCTCTGACCTCTGTGTTCAGAAGGTCCGCAGTAGTCACTTCAGGTGAATTCACTTAAATTCAAGACAGATACTAATGTGCAGTTTGGTCTGGGACATTACGTTGAAAAGTGAAATTAAAAGATATGCAAGTAAATTCATCTCTTCCATGTAGAGCAGAATTGAGTTTTCTGTGATTCTTCCTAATACTCAGAAGACATAGGAAAGAATTAAGTGTTTGTGGAGGGCTGGAGTAATTTTCTCCGTGGAATTTTACGTAGCAGGATCCCTGCTTTCATGGCAAGGGAAGTGACTCTGCGAACACCCCCTGCCCCCAGAGGCCTCCCTGACACCCTGACTGCTCTTTGGTGAATTTGTGGCTGTCCCTCGATCCCCAGCTAAGGTTGACCTTCCCCTGCCCCAGCATCCGTGTGGGTGGACAGCTCCCCACGTGGAGTTCGAGGGCTCCTGCCTCCTGCTGGGTACCCTTCTATTTTGTATCGATTTGTGTTGTGGTCGAACATCCAGCTGGCGGTGGCCAGGGAAGCTCAGTTGTGACAACCCTACTGGTTGAGTTACCAACACACAGTACTCCCCCCGACCCCGCCTCACTCCAGGTTGGTCCCTCAACTTGCTCAGGCCACAGCGTGAGTGGCGGGAATGTGACCTGGAGCTTTACGTGAACCATGTGTGTAGTGTGGGCTTGGAGCTCCTGAAAACATGCTGGTCTGGGGGAACGGGTCTAAACCCAGCCTGCCACCTGCACCCAGGACCAGGTAACCCTCACGACAGAGCCACCGAGGCCCACCTGCAGGCTCATGAGCATGGCAGGGACCTCCCTGGCCTGCGCTAGCCTGCTGCAGCTCAAGAGTCTGACCAGCCATTTCACAGGGAGGTCTTAATCTTGTGATAAGTTTCTCCCCCTACAACCTTGTAACTGTGGGGACTCTGGTAACGGACACTGGGCTCTCCAGGGCTTTGCAGAAATGACTCTCAGATAGGCCTGGGATCTGCCCCAGGGGGTTATCTGGAGATTTGACCTTTAATTGTCTTTTTCTGCCAGAAAACGCTCGGCTGGTTACCAGCCACTTCCATCTGGTGTGCACTCGGCACGTGATCTGTTTCCAGAGCAGTTGGGGAAAGGGACGGGGACAGCACGCAAAGTACCCAGGAAGGGCACACTGAGGCTTCTCCATGGTCCTGGAGGGATTCTCACACCAAGTGGGGAGTCTTGGTGCCAGAGGGACTCTAAAACCCCATATTCTGAGCTGCAAAGGAGGAGCATGCAGTCCTGTTGAAGTAAATTATCCAAATTTGCTGAAATGTCCCCAAAGGAGTTCAATGGATCACAATCTAGTCCCTCCCCCACTTGCCCTCCACCTCCCAAGGAAGAGCGGGCACAGACGGAGGCTGAAAAGGGGCTGGATCAGGTGTGGGAAAGTGTCCACTGACCCAGCTCCAGGCAGAGGCTACCACATCAGGCTCAGGGACAGGGAGAGGCTCTGGTGCCCTGTCCCTTTCCTGGAGACAAGTGACCCTGCATGGAAGTGCTCACAGAAGGTCCTGGACTATAGAGGCTTCAGGTAGGGGCGTTTCTCTCACATGAATGAAGTTGCAAAATGAAAATGGAGCAAACTGAAAGCTCTGTGTAAGCACAAGATAGCACCTCTGCAGCTGGTGACGTGGGCAGTAGGCTGACCTGGCGTCCTCTTCCCGCACTTCCAGATCAAGGACTAGCCCTGGTCCCTTTTAGGTCCACATATAAGGTCAGTGATTGCTCCAGCAAAGTCAGCTCTGACTGGGGCTTTGCTGAATTCCATTCCTCGAGTCTTCTAGAAGAGCCCCTGCCCCTTCCCCACTATTCCTGCGATCAATCGCAGAATACAAAAATCGTGAAGTCACGGCATGATTTACCCAACTTGGTCAAAAATTGCGAATTTTTTCTCAACATGTTTCTGTAGCTGTTATTTGTTGAATTATCCATGTTGGTTTTATGAGGAAATCTAACTTCTGAACATGGGCTGGAAATGACCAGAAAGTTGTAGCAGGACGGGGTGGCACAGTGGGGTGGACATGGTCACCCCAACAGCACTCGAGGGTGACCAGCTGTGCCACCCAAATAATGCGAAAATCATACCACCTAAAGAAAGAGTTTGACTTAAACTTTTAGGGAAAAGTTTAAAAACCTGTCTGGATGATTTTTATTACTGGTAATTCAATTGAATTCTTTAACATCCTTAGTTGGCTTAAGGGAAGTTGGACTAATAATAATCTAGGTAATGGTATAATACAATATTGAAACTTATTTATCAAAACCCTCCAAAGAAATTAAAATTCAATATTAAAGCTGTCTGTGATAAAAAAAAAAAAAAATGAATAAGGTTCTAGGACCCAGACAGTGAAAGATTTAAACAACTCCTGACCGCTGTGACAGGTTCTTTTATCCTCCTCTGTTGCAGCTTTCCTTTGTGAATTGTCTGGGATTCCTCTGACACCAGATGTTCTGTTTGTTTGTTTTTTGTTTTTTCTGAATTTGTTTTAGAAAAATGTCAAGGTGGACAGCTGTCCTCCCCTGTGCGTGGCCTGGGTCACAAACCTGGGTGCGGGGGAGCCACCACCCTCACCGTGACGACAAGCATCACTGCACTCTTCACACGTCACACTGTCCTTGTGCACTTGCTCTGCCTCCTGGTTGGGGTGGCTTGGCTTGCCTGAGTGCAGACGCTCTGCGTGTCACTTCCTGCTCCTTCTGCTCAGCACCTGCCATGGGCTCTCCCGTAGGCTGTGTGAGGATGTGATTGCTTCATCTTCACTGCTGTACATTTTTTTTATTGAGTGAATGTGCTTTAGTGTTATCTTGAGCAGAGCTGAGAATTTCTTTCTTTTCTAGTCACCTGGAGCTAAGTGGTGTTGATTTGGAGGAGTCAGATGGACCTTCGTGGTTTGGAATCAACCTCGGGCAGTTTGGCTGGGGAAGATTTCTGCTGAATTCAGGGAAGGCTCTGTAATTTGAACAGACACATGGACGCACATCAGAGCAAATAGAGATGTGAGCAACCGTGGCTTCCACGGCTGAGCAAAGCAAACAGAGACGCCGATGAACCAAGTCCGGTCGGGTTGTGGCTACCGCATTCACCGTAGAACCCTTCATTAAAACAGAAGAGTGACGGTGAGGAGGAGAGCACCTGGGTGCCGAAGAGCCCCTGGCAAACTGACCTGAAGAACCGTTAATGCCTTGGGAAGATGCCCATGTTCCCAGGGACGAGAGCACGGACAGTGGTCGTTTTCTTCCTTTAAGACTGTGTGTGACGTATGTGCAATTATTCGTATGTCTAAACATCTCCTGCAGGATACCTGCACATCTGGGGGCACGGTCGCCTCTAGAGAAGGAAACTGTGGAGGAGAACAGCAGGGAGGCAGGCGCAGCCCTGTTATCCTCTGGTAGTTCTAAGTTTTGAACCAGGGGAAAGTATTACTTAAAAAAAAAATCTAAAAACTTGTCAGCACATGAACAGTGCTCATGTTTCAGGCACTGTGGGTTACTTTTATCAACAGAAAAATAATCCCACAGTTTATTTGGGGTAAAACCAGAATTTATACTAAATGACTACTTGGGTAATTTATGTGCTAAAATGAGGTATTTTATTTATTAGGGAAGCTGTGAGGCTCCTAAGACAGGGGTTAGTGAGCCTGAGCTGTCCCTGGGCCAAGCAGGGTGCTGGCTGGTGGCGAGTGGTTGGGGAGAGGACGGGTGAGTCTCTCTGGCCCACAGCCGCACAGCCCCACAGAGACGGCTTCTGGGAGTCTGAAAGCCAAGTTGCAAATAAAAAATGCTGAAAGAAAGTTTTTGCGCCTTCAAATAACCATAAAGCAGGATAATTTTCTCTGTTATTTAAGGTGGTGACTAAAACCTATAAATAACTTCAGGTGTAAAGTTAGAAATGATGGACTTTGCTGCCCAAGTAGGACACAGTGCTGAGGCCAAGAGCACACCCAGGCTTCCTGACAGTGCAGGGAGGATGAGGCAGCAGCTCATTTAGGGGTGCATGGTCTGGAGGCCGCTGAGCACACGGGGGAGTGGGTGCACCCCTTCTGAGCAGGGTGGGAGGACAGGTGTTACTGGAGAACTGACCCACATAGTAGAAAAACTCATTTCAGTTCAAGTTGGGGGAAGAGGGACTGATGGAGAGGGGAGGAGGGAGAGGAATTTGGGGTGCTCCCGCTGAATGGGCACAGTGTAGGGGTGTATGGCACACCTTTCGGGTGTAGAACCAAACTACAAGACAGACCCTACCTAACAAGTTCAAATATTATGGCTTGGTTCTCTGTACCCTCACATTAACCTGAAATATAAAAATAAAAAGAATGGTTTAAAGGTCACCAGATGGTGACATTCAGTTGTAAAAAGATATCTTGTTTAATAAAAGACATCAACCAGAGGCTCACACGACACGTCTGAAGGAGGAGAGGGGCTAGGACCAGGAACAGCGGATTCTGACCCAGGACCTGTGTCAGCTCGTTCTCAGCCTTCTTGGGTGATAAGGGTGGAGGCTGGAATGGAGAGAATTGACCCCCGAGGAGCGCCTCGGAGGATGGCAGCACATGTGGACCCCTCCCAGGTTACACAGACAGGAATTGTGACCAGAGTATCCCCTGCACCCCTGCTGTCAGGGGAGTCCTGACCATGGGTACCACAGGGTCCCTGAGCCCAGCCTCAAAGGAGAGCAGCCTCCTAGTAGGAGACCAGCGGTAGACGGGAGTGTGTATGTGTGAGTGTGTTCATGAGTAGGCTCCTGGGCGCCCACGTTCAGTGGAGGTGGTGACGTGGTGTCCCATTGTGCCTGGGCGCCAGTGTTCAGTGCAGGTGGTGATGTAGTGTCCCAGTGTCCCCTGGGTATCAGTGTTCAGTGGAGGTGGTGACGTGGTGTCCCAGTGTCCCCCGGGCACCAGTGTTCAGTGCAGGTGGTGACATGGTATCCTAGTGTCCCCCAGGTGACAGTGTTCAGTGTAGGAGTGACGTGGTGTCCTAGTGTCCCCCAGGTGACAGCGTTCAGTGTAGGGGGTGACGTGGTGTCCCAGTGTCCCCTGGGCACTAGTGTTCAGTGCAGGTGGTGACGTAGTATCCCAGTGTCCCCCGGGTGTCAGTGTTCAGTGGCAGGTGTTGATGTAGTTAACCCCTGTCCCCAGAGCCCACCCAGAGATAGGAAGGGCCTGTCTAGTTGTGGACTCCTGGGTTCCTGTTCAGCTTCAGACCATGTGATGGGGATATGTTTAAAGCTCCCAATTCTGTGACTGTTTGTTCTTGTGAACTGTCCAGTTTTTCTCTAATTGGTTTGGTCCTCTGCACAGATGGGCTGGTGGCCGGGCCACATTGCAGGGACACTGTGAGTAATCTCTAATGGAAATGATTGCCTATAATGATGCTCTTTGAAAGCACCAGATGATTAAATCCTAAAGGAAGAAGGGATAATTTTTAGAATTTCAGTTACCACTTTATATTTTCAGAGGAAAGAACAATTTAATCTCTCACCCTCCCTGGCCACTGGCTCCAGGACCCGCTGGCAACTCTCTGGGGGGTTAGGGCTGAAGCGTTCTGTGCTGCTGAAGCCACCTCCAGGCTGGCAGCTGGTGTCTATGCTGACGCGACTCTGTAAGAAGGGCAAGGCTAGGCCAGCTGCGTCTCTAAAAATTATGTGCTAACTCTTTAGGAGATCTCGATTTCTGAGGAAAACTTTAAAGAATTAAAGGAACGAGAAGCCGTCTTGCTTCCAGACCCCCTTATTTTAATATGGGGAAACCGAGGCTGAGAAATGTCAAGTGACGGACCAACGCAGCAGTCAACGGTGCTGCTGTGTCTGGCTCAGACCCCCCACCTGGGTCCTGGGTTGGCCCAGCAGTCAACGGTGCTGTTGTGTCTGGCTCAGACCCCCCACCTGGGTCCTGGGTTGGTCCAGCAGTCAACGGTGCTGTTGTGTCCGGCTCAGACCCCCCACCTGGGTCCTGGGTGAGCCCATAGCTACAAGTTTGCTTTGGAAAATATGAACTCCCTGTCTGTGGAGCTCCATGAAGCCAGGAGGGTGAACAGGTGTAAGGAGCAGGATGGAGCCACAGGGGCTGCGCTGTGGGGGAGGGGCCATCCACGCCATGCCCACTGGCCCCCTGCCCTGTTACCACATTGGGTCGGGGGCCTCTGCCTCCATGACCCCAAATACATGTTTTCATGGTTTCTCCACTGCACCAAGGTCCCACCTCCAGCCAGTCTCCTCCAGGCTCAGCCTGGTCACTCAGGCTGCCCCTTCTCTCCTGCTGTCTCTGTGGAACCAGCCTGGACACCACCATATCCCTGTTTGACTCCTGTGCTCCCCTGGAGAGAAGACCCAGGTTTTTAGCTGACTTGGCTTTTCAGGTATGGGGTAGAGACAGCAAAGCCACAAGAAGAACTGGGGTGCCACACTCCCCTCCTCGCTGGAGAGACTGGGGTGCCACACTCTCCCCTCCTCTCTGGGGAGACTGGGGTGCCACACTCTCCCCTCCTCGCTGGGGAGACTGGGGTGCCACACTCTCCCCTCCTCGCTGGAGAGAGCGGGGTGCCATACTCTCCCCTCCTCGCTGGGGAGACCGGGGTGCCACACTCTCCCCTCCTCGCTGGGGAGACCGGGGTGCCACACTCTCCCCTCCTCG
>CAUYPK010161322.1:0-20000 GCA_963574355.1 Loris lydekkerianus
AAAATTAGGGCAGAATTAAATGAAATTAAAAACAAAAGAATCATTTAGAAGATCAACAAAACAAAAAGTTGGTTTTTTGAAAAGATTAATAAAATTGATAAATATTTGACCAACCTAACCAGAAATAGAAAAGTAGAATCTCTAATATCATCTATCAGAAATGATAAAGGAGAAATAACAACACGCACTTAAGGATTTCAAAAAATCCTCAATGATTACCTTAAAAATCTCTATTCCCAGAAATATAAAAATCTGAAGGAAATGGACCAATACCTTGAAGCACACCACATTCCTAGACTCAACCAGAAATAATTAGAAATATTGAATAGACCTATATCAATTACTGAAATAGCATCAACAATACAAAATCTCTCAAAAAATAAAAGTCAGGTACCAGATGGCTTCACATTCGAATTCTATCAAACCTTTCAAGAGGAACTAGTACATATATTATACAACCTTTTCCAAAGCATAGAAAAAGAAGGAATACTTCCCAACACATTCTATGAAACAAATATCACCCTGATACACAAACCAGGAAAGCATCCAACAAAGAAAGAAAATTATATTCTAATATCATTAATAAATATTGATGCAAAAATATTCAATAAGATCTTAGCAAACAGAATTCAAAAACACATCAAAAAATTATACACTATGATCAAGTTAGTTTTATTTCAAGGTTACAGGGCTGGTTCAACATATGCAAATCTATAAATATAATACATCACATCAATAAAATAAAAAACAAGACCATATGATTCTCTCAATTGACGCAGAAAAAGACTTTGATAATATCAAGCATCCTTTTATGATCATAACACTTTAAAAAATAGGCATAAAAGGGACATTTCTTAAACTGATAGAAGCCATCTACAGCAAACCCACAGACAATATCATATTCAATGGTGTAAAATTGAAAATATTTCCACTCAGATCAGGAAGGAGGCAAGGATGCCCACTGTCTCCACTGCTTTTAAACATAGTAATGGAACTCTTAGCCATTGCAATCAGGCAAAATAAGGCAATCAAGGGTATCCAAATATGGTCAGAGGACATCAAACTCTTACTCTTTGCTAATGATATGATTCTATACCTGAAAAATCCCAGGGACTGAACTTCAAAACTCTTAGAAGTGATCAAGGAATACAGAGACACAAAATCAATACTTTTAAGTCAATAGCTTTTATACATGCCAACAATAGTCAAGCTGAAAAAACAGTCAAGGACTCTATTTCTTTTACAATAGTGCCAGAGAAGGTAAAATATCTGGGAATTTACCTAACAAAGTACGTGAAAGATCTTCATAAAGAGAACTAAGAAACTCTGATAAAAGAAATAGTTGAAGATGTTAACAAATGGGCAAAACATACCATGCTCATGGCTGGATAAAACAAACATTGTTAAAATGTCCATACTACCCAAAGCAATCTACAGATTTAATGCAATCCCTATTAAAGCACTATTGTCATACTTCAAAGAACTTGAAGAAATAGTACTTCATTTTCTTTGGAATCAGAAAAAACAATGAATAGCAAATACATTGCTCAGAAATAGGAACAAATCAGGAGGTATCACGTTACCAGACTTCAGGCTATACTATAAATCTATAGTGATCAAAACAGCAAGGTACTGGCACAGAAATAGAGCAAAAGATTTATGGAACATATAAATCTTAGAGCAGCTTAAAAAAAAATCTGTAAAGAAGATAAATTCTATATGGATTATGTCGAACAAACAGTGTTTACATAATAAACCAGGGTTGGGAAACCTGGGGCCATGAGGCCACATATGTCCTTCTAGGTTCTTAAGTGTAGCCTCTTGACTGAATCCAAATCTTACAGAACAAATCCTTTTTAAAAAATTAACATATTTAAGGCCAGGCCCTGTGGCTCATACCTATAATCCTGATGCTCTGAAAGGCTGATTGCTTGAACTCATATGTTCAAGACCAGCCTGAGCAAAAGCGAGACCTCATTTCCAAAAGAGTGGCTGGGCATTGTGGTAGGAACCTGTAGTCTTAGCTACTCAGGAGACTGAGGCCAAAGGGTCACTTGAGCCCAAGGGTTTGAGGTTACTGTGAGCTGTGATGCCACAGCACTCTATTAAGAGTGACAAAGTGGGGCTCGGTTTAAAAAACAAACAAACACAAAAACAACAACATATTTTTGTTCATCATTTATATTTTTGTTTTCAAAATGAATGTATTTAAAGTACCAAAAAATAAAATAAGTTTTATTTCAATAATCCTTCCAGGTTAGTCACTATAATTAGAACCTTAGTAAGCCATGGAGCTAAATTGACAGCTGCTACACTCATGATTTAGTTCTAACTTTCCCTTCCTGACTGACACCACTCTCACATAAGGCTGGTTGATGAGAGTTTGTGGGATTGAGTATGCCAGTCTGTTACCAGCTTTTGACAATGGTGCACTGTGTGTCTATTTGAAGTGGAATTTGTAAATAATTGCACAGCCCGACAATATTTTGTAATTCTCTTTATTTAACAGTTGATCATGTCAAAGAAGACCAAGAGAACACTGAAGGTAGAAAATCGATTTTTTAATCAGGATTGAGAATTGCAATATTATCTTGTTTCTGCTAAAAATAGACAATTTTCTTACTTTCTGACACTGAAATGTCAACAATAAAGAAATTAAATGGCTATCAGCATTGTAACAGTCATAAGGACCACACATACTTTACATTAGAAGGAGGGGCTTGAAAAGTTGAATATAGATATTAAAAAATGAAAAGCAAAAGCAAAGACAATTCCTTCAGGCAGCAGTAAGACCAGGAAATAATGCCATAAAATAATGCAATATAAATTGAAGCAATTTATACGGTAGCTTATGTACTCAGGAAAAAAGGGAAGCCATTCCATGATACAGAAATTGGGAAAGAATGTCGAGAAGTGGTAACATACTTACACTCAGATAACATTTCAAAGGGAATGGTAACAGATTGGCAGCATGAATTAGCCTTCAACTTAACTTCATGCAAGACTTCAAAAGGAAAATATATATTTTTCAATCACCTCAGTTAAAATCAACTAATGCTACTGACTAGACACAGGTTATATACTTCATTCAGATAATAACTAGAAGATTTTCTTTACTACAAATAGTTACTCCTTTTTGTGAGCAGAACATGGGAAATATATATCTTCAAGTACTTTCAAAATAAATGTCATGAAGTTGGACTAAATGTGGTAAATTTGATGAGTGTATGTATACATGGTATACATGGTGCCCCTTCCACGACAGAAAAACATGAAAGATTTATTGCACCAATAAAAGTATTATTAACAGGAAAAAAAACCCAAAACAAAACAAAACAGGATGGTACTGGCACAAAAACAGAGCAGTAGATTTATGGAACAGAATAGAGAATCAAGAGATGAACCCAGCTACTTATTGTCATTTGATCTTCAACAAGCCTATCAAAAATATTCAGTGGGGAAAATACTCCCTATTTAAAAAATGGTGCTGGGTGAACTGGTTGGCGACCTGTAGAAGACTGAAACTGGGCTCCTGCCTTGTACTGTTAACAAAAATTGATTCTCACTGGATAAAAGATTTACACTTAAGACATAAAACTATAAAAATACTAGAAGAGAGCGCAGGGAAAACACTTGAAGAAATTGTCCTGGGAGAATATTTTATGAGGAGGACCCCCCCACAGGCAATTGAAGCAACATCAAAAATCCATTACTGGGATCTGAACAGACTAAAAAGGTTTTGCACAGCCAAGAGCACAGTAAGTAAAGCAAACAGAAAAGCTTCAGAATGGGAGAAGATTTTTGTAGATTATGCTTCCGACAAAGGTCTGATAACTAGAATCTACACAGAACTCAAACTAATAAATAAAAAAAGACTAAATAACCCTATTTCTATTTGGGCAAGCAACTTGAACAGAAACTTCTCTGATGAAGAGAGGCACATGGCCTACAAACACATGAAAAAATGCTCATCATTCTTAATCAACCAAGAAATGCAAATCAAAACCATTTTGAGATATCATCTAACCCCAGTAAGATTAGCCAACATCACAAAATGCCAAAACTACAGATGTTGGCATGGATGCAGAGAGAAGGGAATGGTTCTATACTGCTGGTAGGAATGCAAGCTAATACGAACTTTTTGGAAAGAAGTTTGGAGAACACTCAAGGAACTAAAAGTAGTCCTACCATTCAATCCTGCAATTCCTCTACTGGGTATATACTCAGATGGTCAAAAATTATTTTACAACAAAGATATTTGCACCAGAATGTTTATTGCAGCCCAATTTATAATAGCCAAGACATGGAAACAGCCCAAGTGCCCATCGACCCATGAATGAATTAACAAATTGTGGTATATGTATACCACAGAATACTATGTAGCCATAAGAAGATGGAGACTTCATATCTTTTATGTTTACCTGGATGGAGTTCAAACATGTTCTTCTTAGTAAAGTATCTCAAGAATGGTGAAAAAGTATCCAATGTACTCAATACTACTATGAAATCAATATATAATCACCTATACACTCATATGAATGGCAAAACATGACTATAGTTCAGAAAGGAGAAGGGAAGAGGAAAGAGAGGGGAGGACAGGGGGGACATGGATGGAGGCAGGGTATTGGGGAAGGTATACCATGATATATGAATGATATATTGATATATCAATGATATATTTCAAAACTATTAAGAAATGAGTATAATTGTGATGGATGTGTTACTTAGTTCAATGTAAGCATTTCACGTTGTATATTGAAGCAGTACCCTGACACCCATAAATGCATCAATGTACAAAGTTATGACTTAGTAAAAACAAAAAGAAAGAAAAAATATTGTTAGGAACAACTTACATTCCACTCCACATTTATCTTAAATATAAATATACTCACATATATTGCTTGGTCCTATTCAAATAATGGCTAAGTTTGAGGTTGTAGCAATTGGAAAATTGGAGCAAAAATTTCATATGTGGGAACCATTTCAAAAAACTATTGTTTAAAAGAGCACTTCTGCATGGTGGTATGAGGAAATTTGTGGACCCTTCCTGAGAAAAGCAAATAAAACTGGTGAAAACTATTTCTTAAATGACCATTTTAGCAAATATAGTAAGCAAATTTAGAAACATTTACCCAATAAATTCTACTAAATCTCTGTCAGAACAAAGGAAGTGAGTGTCACTGAAATCAGATGAGCTCTTTACTACCCCTGTTCTGTGCAACAGCTCTATTACAGGTGCATAGGACAAAGGGGGGCCGGTCTCTTTCATCTAACTTTGAAGTCTAGGACTACTCCAGGAAGGGGAGACCACCAGCATTTCTCTTCTAGCACATATCTTTACTATGGAAGTGCTGTTTTGAGCAAGAGCCAGTAAGAGATTTAAGATAATTCTTTTTTCAACAAGTACCCACTAAAGGGCTAGAAGGTCTAACTCAGGGACTGCAGGTTCAGAACACTTAGTCCCAATCCCAGCACCCACATCACTTGTAGGCCAGAGATTTCACACCCAGGAGAGGAACAAAAGATGAGGGATTATCAATGGACCCAGATCTCTGCTTTTAAAGCAGAGGTGTCACACCAACATAAGCCAATTGCTTTCCTCTTACCATTTCTCAAGCAGTGACACCAGAAAAAAAGCAATTCATAAGAAGAGAATCTTCTCAAACAGCTCTATAACAGTCAGCCAAAAATTAGTAGAGCCTAATAGCTGCATATGAAACCAACAGAGGCAGGAAGCTTAACAGAGAGATCAGAGATAGAGACAAAGAAAACAATGCTAAAAACGAATCCATATACAAATTCAATTGTACTTCTAGTGGATAGATGCCAACAATGATCAAACCAACTAATGAAATTAATAAAATAATTTTATTTTGAATAATATAGCTCAGGATGAAAAAGAGAAATGGGTTGGGAAGGGAGGGGAGAGAGGAGGTTTGATAGAGGGCGGGTAAAAAGCGGGACCACATCTATGGAGCAAATGACAAGGGTACAAGTCAAATCTGTCAAGTGTAGAACATAAATGTCTTAGCACAATAATAAAGTAAATGAGATGAAAGCTATGTTGATTGGTTTGATCTAACCACATCAGATTGTAAAAAAAAAAATCAGCACATTGTACCCCACATATGCATAAATGTATTCACGATCTATTTATATTTTGACTTAATAAAAATTAAAAAAATAATATGAAAATAATAAATTACTAAGAATATATTAACAAAAGAAGGGCAAGACTTGAACTCTGAAAGCTAAAAAAAATTGAGCATAATTATAGACACAATAAATGGGGGTGAAAGTTGAGATTCATAAATTGGAAGAATTAATATTATTATTATTATTATTATCACTATAGATTCTATGTCAATTTCTCAAAATCCCATATGCCATTTTGTCAGGAATTGGTGAGTTGATCCTAAAAATTAATATAAACGTAGGAAAAGACACAGGATAGCCTAAATAATGAGCGTGAAAGATTCACATTTACCAATTTGAAAATTTACTATAAAAAAATAGGAAGCAATATAGTGTGATATTCCCAAAAGAAGAGAAAAATAAATCAATGGAAAAAATTGAAAGTCTATAAATAAGCCCTTCTATGTATGGTCTATTGATTTTGACAAGAGTACCAAGACAATTAAATAGCAAAAAAATAATCTATTAAACAATTAGTGTTGGAACAACTAAATGTCTATAGACAAAATAATGAAGTTGGGCCTATTCTTAAAATGATAGACAAACATCAACTCAAAAGCAATTATAGACTTAAATATAAAAGCTAAAATTATGAAACTCTCAGAAGAAAGCATAACATTAAATTGTTGTGACTTGATTTAGGCAATTTTATTTTAGATATGACACCCAAATCTCAACTGACCAATGGAAAAAATAGGTAAATTTAAGTTTGTTAAATTTAAGAACTTTTGAACTTGAAAGTCTACCTCAAGAAAGTACAAAATAGATTATTTATCAAACGAGAGAATATATTTGAAAATCAAATATCTGATAAGAAAACTGTTCAGAATAATTTTTTAAAAACTCTTACAGTTCAACAAAAGACATAAATGACCCAATTTAAAAATAGTCAAAGGATCTGAATACACATTTCTGCAAAGCAAATATAAAAATGGGCAATCAATAAGCACCTGAAAACATGCTCACACCAGCCTTTATCTGAGTGCAAATTAAAACCACAATAAAACTCTCCTCCACTAAAATGGCTGTAGCAAAAAGGACACATGGTGACAAGGATTCCTGAAGATGTCCAGAAATTTAAACTCTTGCATTGCTAGAAAAAAGTAAAGCAGTCTCTTTGGAAAAGAATTGGGTGGTTCTCAAACTGTTAAACATAAAGTTTTTATATAATGCAGTAATTCCACTGCTAGCTAAATGTAAAAGAAAAATGAAAAAAATAAACACAAAATAAAGAAAAGCAGCATATTCCCATAAACTTAGACACGTATGTTCATAGAATATTATTTGTAATAGTCAAATTGGGAAATAATCAAATATCCATCAATTGTGCAATAAAGAAATAAAAAGTGGTATGATGCGATATTGTAGAGCAATAAAATAAGTAAAGCACCAAGACTGGAATGAACCTTGAAAATATTATATTAAGTGAAAGAAAGCCCATGAAGGACCACACATTATTCTATTACATATATATGAAACTAATGGCTATTAGTTGTTGTTTAAAGTAAAGGGTTGAGAGACTGAGGGAGAATGGGGAGTATCTGGAAAGTGAGCTTTGGCAGTAGATGGTTGAAGAACTCTGTAAATATATTAAAAGCTATCTTACCATTCTCTTCAATTGTATAATATATGACATATACCTTATAGAGCTATTAAAAATAATTAGAATATCAAACTTATTAGGAAAATATCACTGAAAGGAAAGATCACAGAAATAAAAATTTCATTTTATAATATAATTATTTTGGAATAAAATCAAATAAAAATACATAGTGGAAACTATGTCCTCAGAGATGTCCAGTCCAGCTCACAGTGCTCAGCTGTGGTGTGGGTTCTCTATCTCACTATCTCCAAACCTTAGTATTTGGCTTCCCTGGTTTTGGCTTGCCTCCCACAGTTAATTTGGAGGCCAACATACAAGATCAGAAGCAGCTTACACAGGCCACTCTCCTAGAGAGAAGTCAATGTGGTTAGTACAGACTCATTTGCAGAATGATATTCTAAGAAATACCACTGAGAATCAACAGAGAGACAGCGAGAGGCACCCAAAGTGAAAGAGAAGGAAGTGGGGCAACCTACTATGTAGAATCAGAGGGATGCAGGGAAGGATGGAGGAGTGAACTCTGGGGCTCTACACTTCCCCCACTGGAGCTGCAAAAGGACCCCTGCACCACAGCAGGCTTCTAGACTGCCAAAGAGAGGTGACTGGAGATTATAGAATGACATTCCTCTAGAGAAAAGGCACCGTGGGGTCCCAATTTCTTGAACCCTGGGCATTACAACTGGTGTCATTTTGAGGAGCCAACACCAGAGAACTACTTCTTCTTCATTGCCCCTGCAAGGCCCAGGAGGGAACAGAGAGGCTGAGCACTCTTACACACCCCGTGGGTAGATGCCTCACACAACCTTAAACTGCTGGAGGACCCCAGCGAGCACAACCCAATAGACCCAGTGCCTGCTACTATAGTTTGCCCTACCAAAGCTACCACAAGACCTAGGTGGAGAAAACACCAGTGGCCCCAGACGTCACTGTCACTGTCTGAGTGATGCGTCTGGTGCTGGCACTGCCTGGGTAATTCTACTATTGACAGATTTGTGTAAGGTGAATGCTCATGCCACCATGTGCCAACTTCTCACTGTTAGCAATGGTCTTGGGCAAGGTGAACATTCACGCTACACAAGCCCACTGTCTACTCCTGCCAAGAGACCTGGATGAAGTGAATACTCACACCTGTGAAGAGATGCAGGCCAGCAGCGGTGTAAAAGGCTCAGAGTGCATCTGCCCCTCCCCTGCCAAGTCAATTTTTCCACCCTCTAGGGAGTTCTCCCTCTCTTCACTGAGTAGCAGTGTTCCCAGCAGAAGAGAACAGGTGTCCTCTAAAGCTATCTGCCTTTGACTAAGAAAACAAAGTATAGAGAAAATAGAGTAAGCCAACCTCGAAGCTCTGACAATGTGAAAAACAGGCTGTTTTGACATTCCCAAAGAATGACCATAGTCCTCTGGCAATGGACTACAATCAAAAGAAATATTTTCAAATGTTAGATACAGTATTTAGAATATAGATGGAAAATAGTAAAAAGGGTATGGACGAGAAAGTTGAAAAGCAACACAAGGAAACAAAAAAAATAGGACATAAATAAAAGATTCACTGAAGAGATAGATTTTAAAAAAAATAAGACTTGAGTCACTTAGAGAATTTCAAAATACAGAAAAAAATTTAACAACAGACTGTACCAAGCAGAAGAAAGAATTTCAAAAGTTTGAAGATAAGCTATGAAAGACATTCTGTTAGTCAAAAGAAAAAAGAATCAAGAAGATTGAATAAAAGAATCATGGGTAATCCTGAGGGAAAAGAAGAAAAAGTAAAAAGATGGAAACCCAGAGATCTAGACCAGGCATCCTCAAACTTTTTAAACAGGGGGCCAATTCACTGTCCCTCACACTGTTGGAGGGCCAGACTATAGTTTAAGAAAAAAACACAAAACTATGAACAAATTCCTATGCACACTGCACGTATTTTATTTTGAAGTAAAAAACAAAACGGGAACAAATACAATTCACACCACTTCATGTGGCCTGCGGGCCACAGTTTGAGGACGCCTGATCTAGATCTACAGACACAGGAAGTCCATCAAATGCCTAGAAGGTTCATGGCAAATAGGACATGACCAAGGCACATACTCATCAGTCTGGTCAAAGTCAAAATAAGGAGAAAGTCCTATAAGCTGTGAGATTAAAGTGTCAAGTAACTTACAAAGGAAAATCGATGTGAATAAAGGCAGACTTCTCTGCAGAAACCTTACAAGACAGAAATGATTTGGGTCTCATTTTTAGGCTTCTGAAACAAAAAAATAGCCAACCAAAAATTTTGTGTCCTGGAAAACTAAGTTTCATAAATGAAGGAGAAATGAAACCTTTGTAAGATAAGCAAGTACTAGAGGAATTTGTTACTAGTAGACCTGCCTTGTAAACATATGCTTAAAACTGTTCTATACATAGAGTAGGAAAAGTGAGACCAACCAATGTAAAAGCAGCCACAAGTTAAATATCATAGCGCCTATAAAATAGTAATACAGGGAGAAAACAAAGCAACTAGGTAACAATCAATATGATGTTCATAGAAGGATGTCTCACAGGTGAGTGATAACCTTGAATGTAAATAGTCTCAACCTCCACTTAAAAGACATAGTTTGACTGAATAGATTTAAAATCACAAAATAAATATATCTTATCTCCAAGAAACTCATTTTACCTCTAAGAGATTCTCTTAGAATTAAGGTAAAAATGTGAAAAAAATTCACAAATAGTAACTAAAAATAATTAAGAGTAGATATTCTCATGGCAGATAAAATATAATTAAATCAACAAACATAAAAAAGGACAAAAATAGTCATCACATAATGATAAAATAATCAATTCAACATGAATATATAATAATCCTAAATATTCATGCACCTAAAACAGGAACACCCAGATTCATAAATAAATTCTATTAGATGTAAGAAAAGATAAACAGCAACATCATAATAGCCAGGGATACAACACTTGGATGAGACTCAGACAAACCACTGAGGCAGGAAATCAACCAAGAAACACTGAACTTAAGTGACAATCAAAAAAAAAAAAAAAAATGGACCTCACACACAATAATGGAACATTCTACCCACAAACCACAGAATATTCTCATTTGTACATGAAACATTTTCCACAATAAGTCATATGTTTGATTACAAAACAAGTCTCAGCAAAATAGAAAAGTAAAAATCATACCATGGTATAAAATTAGAAATCAATGTTGAGATGAGATCTCAAAACTACATAAATACATGGATATTAAACTTGCTACTGAATTATCCTTGAGTGTAATAGACATTGAAAACAAAGAAGGTGGAAGGATGGGAGGGGTGAAAAATAAAACCCTACTTTCAGCATTATACAATTCATTCATGTAACAAAAGACACTTGTACCCTCAAATTTATTGACATAAAAATATATACCATCATAGCTTTTCCCAACATGTTATAGAATGATGTAACAAAGCACTCCCTTTCAAAACTAACATTGTGTAGATTATTTGTGCATAACTAATAATCTTTAAAATCTTCAGCAGTTTATACACCCACAAGAAAATCATAACTTGTTAAAATGTGAAATTTTTATTGGTAAATAGAAAGTTTAAAGATCTAATATTGCCAAATTTATATCAGTATCTAACACAGCCTCAGAGAAAGCACAGAAGCTAAACATAAATTGTTTTTCCACCCATTAGTTTTGACTATGCAATCAAAGAGAAATAATCTTCTATCTGACGTCAAAATAAATATTCCACGAGGCTTGGACTTAGTAGAATGGAAATTGATCCAAGGCATCCCACTGGCCACCCTAAGACTGGCTGTGCTGTACTTTAACCCTTCAAGTATTGATTTGTTTGAAGTATATTACTAATATATTCAGATGAGAAAGTTGTTTTTTTTTCTCCTGCTTTCTTTAGCAGAGCAAAGTTTTCTTATTTATTACTTAACACATAAACAACTCAAATTGCGTAATATCACAAAGTACAAATGATTGCAGAAAAATAACTGACTGATGAAGTAGCTCCTTTTGCACTTAACTTTCAGAATGCAGTCATTGAAATGCTTTTCACTTTGTCATGTGGGGCACATATGCTATTCCCACATGATTAGTCCTAAATATGATTGTGCCAACTCTGGCATCACAATTCTCTTTTACATAGGTTTCCAAGGTTATTGCAAATTTGCTTAAGGTCTTTTACATTGAAGAGATAATGTTTTTCAAAAGAGAAGGGCCCCCCCCCCACGACTTTTTGCACATTGCCAATGACAACAGTGGGCTTCTGATTTCTAAAGTGCCACATTTTGCTCTTATAAAGTGGTAAGATGAAACTACCACAAAAATAAAAGAAATGTGAGAACTGATAACCTATTGGTAAATTTGGATTAAAAATATGTTGTATTTCTAAACAAAACAATCTTCCAAAGCCTTGTATACTGGCCAATATTGTTTCAATGAGCAAAAGCTAATTATGCATGCCCCATTGGCAAATGGAACTAGGGTATGAATATAAATTGTATTTTAGTGTCTTGTCTCTCACCCTAACTACTTTAGGATTCTTAGAAAACAGAAATTCTACTTTCACTTTTACATATCATTACATATTCTATGTAAGTTAACAGTTTAACATACAGACTTGAGAATTAATTAATGTCTCATAACTGAATGAAATCACCAAACTAGTGAAGTTCTTCTACATACCCTTGGCAATTAGAAGTACTTAACGACAAAAAGTGAATGCAATGTTTAAAGTACCACTCTACATCTATAAGAAAATGAATATATTTAATTTGGTAACAAGTTCTTGGCAAATATAATGGTTAAGACTTATTTTTCATAAAGAAAAAATAGTAAATTTTCTTAGAACTATATGTCCACTAATAAAATAAAATTTATATGTAATTCAATTATCCAAATAACAAGCCACATAAAAATTGGAGAAAAGTTGTCTGCATTACTCAATTGATTCTTTCTTTTTATGTCTCTCTCTGTCTCTCCATACATGTTTACATCTATCTACATTCATATAGATATAAAATAAACATGCATACGTGTGTATAATATGCCTACATCTATTTGTGCATAACAATGATATGTATTCTGCATATACAATTTTATATAATATAAAATTACATGTATTATTTAATGAAATGAATTCTTTTATTAACTATTTTATTTACAAGTATTTATTGCAATTATTAGAGTATGTCTTCCTCATTTCATTTTATCTACATAGACCAAAAACTTTTTACAGACGGCCTCAAAAAGACATTTAAGAGCGTAACATAATATACCAAGCATTCCTTGTACGTATATTCACTTTGTTTTCTCATTTAGATTCTATACATTTCATCAGATTCCAAAAAATTCTTTCACACAAAACATATTGAGTACTGGGGCATAAGTTTAGTCTACAGGATTGCTAAAAATAATATTATATTTTTGTTTAAAACATATGCTTAACAAAGCATTTGCAAAGGAATTATACTTCCTTGGATGCAAGTCTATGTAAAGAGGATGCTAGTCAGATATTTTAATGTTATTTTGCTTTAGTATTGTCTTTATATTTGTTAAACATAAGTATACATTAAGGCAAGTTGTTTCACCATATATATATTTACTACCACCCAAAAAAAGCTTTAATAGCGAACATATCTTAACTTGCACCCAGAAACAATTAATTTTGAGACCCAACTGTTTCAAAATTTTACTTATGTATTTAGTATATAAGGTAAAGAAACTTTATCTGAGGTGAAGGGATGGAGAGGGCAAAAATGAGAAACAGAATCTCCAAAATATCAAAATGAGTAAAAATCAGTACTAAAACCTTGATGACAACTATTGTTAGCCTATTTGATCTTCATAAAGAAAACATTTTAAAATAACTAAATAAACATTCTAGTGCAAAAATCTTGGTTATAAAGTGATTTTTGGTCTTCTGGATATACACCTAGTAGAGGAATTGAAAGATTGAATGGCAGGTCTATTTTTAGATCCCTTAGTGTTCTCCAAACATCTTTCCAAAAGGAACATATTAGTTTGCATTCCCACCAGCAGTGCAGAAGTGTTCTCTTTTCTTCATAGCCACGCCAACATCTACGGTTTAGGGATTTTGTGATGTGGGCTAATCTTACTGGATTTAGATGATGTCTCAAAGTGGTTTTGATTCACATTTCTCTGACGATTAAGGATGATGAGCATTTTTTCATATGTCTGTAGGTTGTGTGCCTGTCTTCTTTAGAGAAGTTTCTCTTCAAGTTCCTTGCCCACACTGAGATGGGATCATTTGTTCTTTTCTTGATAATACGTTTGAGTTTTCTGTGGATTCTGGTTATTAAACCTTTGTCAGAGATATAACCTGAAAATATCTTCTCCCATTCTGAGGGCTGACTGTTTGCTTTATGTACTGTGGCAGCCCAATTCATAATTGCTAAGTCATAGAAGAAGCCCAAGTGCCCATTGACCCATGAATGAATTAATAAATTGTGGTATATGTACACAATGGGATATTATGCAGCCTTAAAAAAAAGATGGAGACTTTACCTCTTTTATGTTTACATGGATGGATCTGGAACATATTCTTCTTAGCAAAAAGTATCTCATGAATGGAAGAAAAAATGTACTCAGCCCTACTATGAAAGTAGTATATAAGCACCTGCACTTCCATATGACAGCTATAACCCAACTACAGCCCAAGATGAAGGAGAAAGAAGAAGGGGAGGGGAAGGAAGGAGGAAACTTGGTGGAGGGAGGGTAATCGGTGGGTCCACATCTATGGTGGATTTTATAAAGGTACATTTTAAATCCACTAAGTGTAGAATATAAATGTCTTAACAAAATAACTAAGAAAATGTGGTGAAGGCTATGTTAACCACTTTGATGAAAGTATTTCAAATTGTATATAAACCCAGCACATTGTACCCCAAAATTGCATTAATGTACACAGCTATGATTTAATAAAAATAAATAAATAAATAAAATAAGGAAATAATATCATCTAGTAATGCTTATTAATTAGCAATTATTTTTATAAAGTTCATACATATGTTTATATTTAACTTTATCTATATTTGTACCATAAATTAATTTATTCCTAATAATAATCTAACGGGCTAAGTACTAGTATCATTTTTATTTTGCAAATGAAGACAGTGATTTGCTCAAGACCATATGATACTGGCTGGGCTTTACCCTTAGGCTATCTGGGTAAAGTATTTCCTCTTTTAGCATCTGCTATTATTGTTTCTCAATATTAAATTATCTTAAATAAAAATACTACACCAGATAACATGTATACTAAGTTCCAGTAGACTGGAACAAATACCATTCTGTTTTAGAGATAATTATAAAAAACATTAAGCTCTTGCTGATTCCATCTCCTCCACAGGAGTCCAAATTGCCCCATGGCTGGCTTAGAACTCTTAGGCCACATATTAAATACACAAACACTAAGGAAAGGTGATGAGCTAAAAAAGACCCGTGCATAATTTTTGTGATATCTGCCACCGAAGATAAGCATTGATAGCCACCTTGGGCCATGGTTGGATGCCCGTAATACTCTTGTTATTGCTGTAGCAAGGGCTTTCATTGGTCTTTTACATCCTGCAGACTGAATTAATGCCTGCACATAAATGCGAACTTAAGCATCATCCTGTCCTTTTGCCAATGGAGAGAAAGTGAATTAATGACCATGAACTTAATCAAAGGAAAATTTAAAGATCTGTTTGACTACAGCCTTTAGTGAACGGTGTTTTCACTTGAAGATATTTGAATGGTCACTCCACCTTCTACAAGGTTTTTCAGAACATCTTCAATATGATCCGGTTAAACTATCAGATGACTGCTAACTCTAGCATGGACGTGTGTTTCCTGAGCAAACTCTGTTCTTGTTGGTCAGTGTCTCTGTTCAACAAGTTGGCAAATACTTTTAGTACAATTTTAGATTTAACTTCAGTGATCCAGTAACTTTACATTACTTTTATGTGTCAATTTTCACATACCAAAAATTATAGACTAGCTGTAAAGTAATAATGCATTTATCTTTGATAAAAACGTTTATTTTATTTTATTTTATTTATTTTTATTTTCATTTTGAGACAGAGTCTCACTATATCACCCTTGGAAAAGTGCCATAGAGTCACAGCTCACAGCAACCTTGAACTCCTGGGTTCAAGCATCCTCTTGTCTCAGCCTCCCAAGTAGCTGGAAACACTGGTGCCCGCTACAATGCCCAGCTATTTTTAGAGATGGGGTTTCACTCTTGCTCACGGTGGTCTTAGATCCTGAGCTCAAGCAATCTACCCCTCTCAGACTCCAAGAATGCTAGAATTACAGGCTCATTAACAGGCCACCACACCTGGCCTGTTTATTAAATTTTAATGAACAACTTGCTTAAATTTTTAAACCTTAAACAAAGAAATTTTTCAATGATAGCTATGAAATCAATAAAGTTTATAAATTTTTTGAGGTTTGCTAGATGTTACAGCAAGAATAAAGAAAATTTATTTTAATCTATGCCAATTTGTCAATATTCAGACTCCTGTATGTACTTTTGATCTTTCTTCTTCTGTATTTTCCATATTCAGGTGAATAAAATCTGGAATTATGCTTGATTTTTATAATTCCATTACTATTACATTCATTTGAAGTCACTTTTTATCTTGATTTCCATGGTAAAATCCACATAATGGGCCTCATCGATAACAGTTCTCATTAGCTGAGAAAATTTCCTCACCTATTAACTCGGTCTTTCAGTCCATTTAAATCATGGCATTTTCCAGCCTAAGAAAATATAACACTATAAAATCAATCTTTCAATCCCATTCTTTTGATACTTCAAAAGTTTCTGTTCCAATATTCTACCAGTTTTCTGCCCTCTTCTTAAAACATGAGCCATTCATTTAAGTAAATTCTTTAGATAAGCATTTTCAGTGAGATGAACATTTGCCATGCTTACTGTTCTCCTCACTATTTTTTAGTCTTACTTTGTTATATTGTTGCTTTCTTAATTATTCTGCTGTTTTAAATCTTTCTATTTCAAACATTTTTTTCTTTCAGAATCCCTAAAAACTTCTGTGTATAGGAGTTTATATGATAATGTTTATAATTTTAGAAGTTAAAACTAAAATACATATATAAATGAATTTAAATGGAGAAATATTAGCCTACTATGTGTTTTATAAATAAAAAAATTATAAAAATAAATAAACTCAAGTCAAAAGATAATTACTAAAAAGTGTGTCATTGTTTAATATTCTCAGATCTTAAGGTCTGACTTTGTAGCAGAAATACAGATTCTTCTATCTGCTTTTGCATGTCATGAGTTATACTCTTGTTTTGTTGATAATATGAATAAAATTCAGTCTCGTGTGTACATTCAGTAGTAAAAGGGAGAAATTTGCAGGCCCTAGTATAGTTTTGGCACCATGAGGGGTTTAGATTACACTTAGAATCTACTACTTGAAAGGCTTTGTGCAGACCCACACTCTGTGTTTTGGTATTTTTTTTCTGTCATTGAAAATATTAAATTGTGCACTGCATGTAATGGCATCGAAAAGTATTTATTTTTAATGTCTTTATTTTTTTTTTTATTAAATCATAGTTGTGCACATTAATTCAATCATGGGGTACCATGTGCTGGTTTTATATACAATTTAAAATATTTTTATCACACTGGTTAACATAGCCTTCCTGGCATTTTCTTAGTTATTGTGTTGAGACATTTATAGTCTACATTTAGTAAGTTTCACATGTACCCTTGTAAGATGCACTGTAGGTGTAATCCCACCAATCACCCTCCCTCCACCCATTCACCCCCCCTCCCCTTTCCCCTTTTCCCATATTCTTGGGCTATAATTGGGTTATAGCTTTCATATGAAAGCTATAAACTAGTTTCATAGTAGGGCTGAGTACATTGGATACTTTTTCTTCCATTCTTAAGATATTTTGCTAAGATTATAGAGTATATATCATTTATATTTCCATGTGAAACAGTAAAATATACTGTTTCAGTACCAAATTTCTATAGTAAGTTCTATTCAATTCTTCCTCAACCATTAATTAGCAATAAGGAAAATTTCCTCACCTATATTTGCCTTGAATTATTCATTCATAAAGGAGAAATAAAGACAGTGCTCCTGTTATAGCACTGTTTTGAGATTTAAAGTACTATGAGTGCATGCACACACACACACACACACACACACCCCAAACAAACATTTACTGAATTGCTCTTTTCAACTGTTCTTTATTCCTTTTTCTCCAACATAGGAAGGGAATTACAGTAGATATTTCAACAGTACAATCACAATCATATTATGTTCTAACTAATATTTGTAGTAATGTTTTTTAAATTACAAAAAAAATCAGAAACTCATATTCATAGCATGTAAGATTTAGCAGAGAGTCACAATTTAAAAAATACTCAAATTGTAAAAACGTAAAAACAAAATCGAGTCATTTCTGCACAATTAAACACAATGAAGTCATTATGTCTTTTAACTAAATCATAGTCAAACAGGTTATTTTAATGGAACTTTGATTAACGGCTCTACCCTTGCTATTCTTTCTGTCCTAGCATCTATGTGTCATATGTGCCAAGTTGTTAGTATAATTAATAAGTTGCCTGCAAAGGGAAAAACAATATTTAGGCTAATTATGTATAACTTAGAAAATACGTTACTACACTAGACAGCGATAATTAAACTGTGAAAACAGCAAATGTTCCATCCAAATACCGAAAATATTAAGGTGATTTCAAAAATGCTGTTTTAGAACCAGAAGTTGTGGCTCAGTTCTTGTAATCTCAGCACTCTGGGAGGTTGAGGCAGGAAGGTGGCTTTAGTCCAGGACTTTGAAGCTTCAGCCAAATATAATTATGCCACCGCACTACAGCCTGGGTGACAGAGATAGACCTTATCTCTAAAACAAACAATAAAAAAAGTTGTTTTGATAATTAAAAATTTAGAAAATAAAATTTTATTCCTAAATTAATAAAGGAATGCTGAAATGATGTTCTAAGCGTATTCTGTTCCCTCCACCACATATGCATGTATACACACACACAACACACACACACACACACACACACACACACATAGATTGAGTGAGAAAGTTTTTGGCAGAAAGTAGATTACAAATGTTTGTGAGTTAGTAATCAGGTAAAAATTTTCGACAGAGTATAAAAAAAAAGGTAATTAAGTTCATTCATCATCATGTTTGTGCTGCTTACTATTGTGTTATGTGGATATATCTCATTTTTATAGTGAGGAACAATTAGGTTTTGTTTTGTTTTATTTCAATCAGAGGAATATTTGAGGCAAAGGCTTTACACATATATTTTTCCAGGCATGAAAACTCATACTTAAGCATTTGTTCCCAGAATTTAATAGTTAATTAATTAAGTGAATGTGCTTGTTTTCAAACTTCAAAAATATTGGGAAAAAACTGCACAAAGATGTTATTAAAATGCTTCCTGCTAATAGTATTCATGTGTACAGATTTGTATTATATATAACCTTCCTTATGCCAGGCTGAAGATTGTTTCATCATTTATGAGGCTGATTACATTCCACTTATAAAATAGAGCTTTTGGACATATGAATGCATTCCTAGTTCCTTTGATTACTTTCTAATGAACTGCTCAATTTTTTCTTTTTTATTTATTTTCAGTGTTAAGAAAGGAATGATTAGAATTTAGAGACTGTAATACTGAAGATATTTCAAAAGATTTATCTTTTTCCAGTGTCTACTTGACAGAACAGGGAGAGAATCTAAATAAGAACTTCATGAAGAGCTTGTTACTAAGTGGACATTGGCATATTGGAAACAAAAAAGCTAGTACCATCTCTCATTCTGGAAAAATACCAGTGGCAGGGTGTTATTATGCAGTCACTGAGAACAACAAAAATAAAAGGGAGGAATGTGATAGAAATGGCATATATTTTTCAGTATAAACTTCTAATAGGTCTTTTATAAATGGTATAAAAATTTAATTGGCCTTTTTATGTATATATATGTTTGTCATGAGTAAGGTAAGAACTTCACGAAGAGTCTCAGAATTAATTTATCTTTAAAAACACTTGCTTAAGGAAGCTGCTCAAATGACCAAACTTATCTAAAAAAAAAAAAGGCAGAAAAAAATCACATTTAGTTCAGAGGAAATGACAGTCTTCTATGTTTAAATGACTTTTACTTAACTTCCAGCACTATTATAAAGATTTAAAGAAAACA
>CAUYPK010161323.1:0-16726 GCA_963574355.1 Loris lydekkerianus
TTATTTAAAGTTTTAAAGTTGTTGTTGCTAGTTTACAGTTTTTCTTTAGCAATAAATATTGAAAAGCATTTAACCTACTGATTCCTCAATTATTGTAATTGTTTTGGGTATATATTTTTATTTTTGAAATTTACCAGTGGTTGCTGCATTTTCCAACTCAGCTTATACTCGAGTCACTAAGTTTTCCCAGTTTTTAGGGTAAAATTAAGGGGGTCGGCTTATACTCTGGTTGGCTTGTACTCGAGTATATGCAGCAATAGTGTATAAGGGTTTGGGACCGTGGGGTGGATGTCTAGTACCTGCTTGTTGACCTCTCTTTGGTCCTGGACTAATCTATAGTCATTAGTCAGTGACTTTTTTACAGGCAACAGGGGAGTGTTCCATGCAGTTTGACAGGGCACTAATATCCCGCTCTAAAAAGCCTCTGGATGTGAGGCATTATGCCCCACTGGGCCTCTTGAGACATAGGATTCTGCTGTACTCGTACGGGTTCAGCCATTGGCTTGAGCTCTACGATGACTGGTGGTCAGTGGGCAGCTAGCCCCACTCCTCCAGTCTCAGCCCAGGAAAGTGAGTAGGTTTTCAGCCACACAGTGACATCTGTTGGCTGATAGCCCTCAGGCTGCTGCTGGTGGAGTCTGTACTCATATTCAAGTTGTAGGGTGAGTATTTGTATGGGACTCCCATACTGGTCTGTGACAAGGGGTCCTTCATCTTTGAAGATGATGTGAGCCCCTACCTTATTTAGGAGGTCTCACCCAAGGAGAGGATAGGGGAAGTCTGAACTTCCATGGTTAGTCCCCTAACCATGAACATGTGGGATACCTGACCCATACCTAAGTCCATGGTTCTTCGGTTAGTTCATGAATATTGTTTGATGCCTGTGGCTTCCTAGACCCATGATTTCCTGGCATCCATAAGGCCATGGTTCTGTGTCAGGACTGAATGCTGGGCTCCAGTATCTACCAGGAAATTAATTGGGGTCTCCTTCACTCTGAGAGTTACCCAGAACTCGGGAAGGGGTGGCAAGCCCTGACCCCCCTATCCTTCGCGTCTGCTCAGCTCCAAGACTTGCACATGAAGGTCTGGGAGGTGTTTTTTGGGGACACTCCCAGGCCCAGTGTCCATGTTCCTTTCAATAGGCACACTGGTCTTTCTGGAGGCAGAGCCTTTCCCCACGTGGGGAGCCCTCCTTACCTCCTACCGCCAGTTGGCGCAGCCACCTGTTTCTTTCATCCAAGGTTGCAGTCATGGAGGCCAGAAGGATGCTGGCTAATTCCTGGGTCTGTCATTTGCTTATCTTCAGGGATCTCACAGTGGTTGTAGACTCTTTCAGCAACTTCTAGGAGATACTGCAAAGACTTGTCGCCCAGTCTATCTATTCTCTGCAGCTTGCGCTTAATGTCTGGAGCTGACTGATTAGCAAAGAACATGATAACTGCTGCTCTATTCCCCTCAGCTTCAGGGTCTAGGGGTGTGTGCTTGCGGAATGCCTCCATAATTTTTTCTAAGAAAGCTGCTGGGGATTCTGCCTTTTCCTGCTATGCATTACCTACCTTGGCCAAATTAGTCAGCTTTCTAGCCACTTTATGGTGCTTTAGAGTCTGGCGGTAGACTTGGAGTCTTACCTGACCTGTTCCCGTATTAAAGTCCCAATTGGGGTGAGGAAGAGGAAAAGTGAAATTGATGAGAGCCTGGTTGGTGATGGGGCTTCCGTCTGCATCCTTGACAGCCTTCCTGGCCTCAGTCAAGATGCGGTTTCTTTCCTCAGTGGTGAAAAGAACCTGTCACAGTTGGTGACAATCATCCCAGGTAGCCTGGTGGGTAAAAAGAATTGAGTCTGAGAGGTCAATCAAGGCAGTAGGTTTTTTGGAGAACTTAGGGTTCTGAATTTTCTAGTTTTAGAGATCACTTGTGGCAAAGGGCCAATAGTGTTACAGCTGATTCAGGGGGTTCACTTTATCAGGGGGACCCACTGTGGAAAGAAGCAACACTATGGAGTCTGCCATCAGATGGCACAGGGCTCTATGGCGGGTGTGAGGTGGGCTCCGGTGGCTACCCTCTGGACCTGAGACTGGAATGGCCTCACTGCCTGGTGGACTCTGAGGAACAGGAGCCCCCCCAGGTGAGGGTTGATAGGGAGGGGGCAAGAGCACTTCTGGATCAGTTCCTCCATGGAGAACCAGGAGAGGGACACTGAGTTTAGGCTACTTCTCCTTTTTCTCCTTCAAGGCTAGGAGTTTAGCTACTTCTTTGCCTGAAAGAGGAAGGAGGGGTTTTAACCATGATGGCTTGTTCTTCACGAGGTCCTGCCAAGCAATTATATATGGGATCTGGTCCAGGTGCCCAGTCCCAGATCAATAGACTATATCTTTGACCTGAAAGATAATGGGGAGATGAAAAGTGCCCTCTGGTGGCCATCCAACGTGGTACACTGGCCATTCATTCCTGCAAAAAAACACAAGTTTACCTCTGGACACATTAAAGCCATACTCTTGGGCTTTGTCTTTGAAGTCCTGGAAAGAAGTCAAAGTTGGGGGGGAGGTCATCTGCGTCTGTCCCATTTTGCCCTCCAAATATAATAAAACACAAACAAAACAAATAACATCCAAGATTCCTCCAGAAGACAGAAGCCTACCCTTGAGGTTTTTCAGGCACAATTGAAAATGAGATGATGGTGTAACCCACTCTGGCAGTTGCAACCTGCCTTGTCTCTCCACCAGAAGGATCACCTCTCTGTGGTCTTCTTGACCATGGACTTGGGGTTCCACGTCCCAGTCCTCCATCCATGGGGTGTTTCCTCTTCTACTTTGCCATGGATTCCATGTCCTGACTATAGATTTAACAATCGGAACCAACATGGAACAGGACAAGACAAATGCTGGCACACACTCACCTCCGGAACAGGTACTGGGTGATTTTGGGGGGTTATCCTGGACAGGCCCCCAAATGTTGTGCCCAAGTCATGGGATCCCCCACATAAATCACCCGGAGACCAAATCCGATGCAAAAGCAAGAGGTTGTTTATTTACAAACTCGAGCCTGGGCTTCCCGGTACTGGCACAGCAGGAGAGCAGAGAAGCCCCGATCTTGAAAAGGAGGGAGGTTTTTAAAGGTACAGAAAGGAAAAAAGGGAGGAGGTGTGAGGTAAGCTGCTTGGGCGAGCTGATAGGGGGTTTAGGGGACTGAGCAATATTTGTCCTTGGCTGTCTGAGAGAGTGTTGCTATTGCTCGGAGCAGACGTTGTGCAAGGGCACAGATTATGGGGCAATGATGGGGGGGAGCAGGTTGGCTAACGCCTTTGGTATGCAGCTGCAAAATGAAGGCTGAGGGATAAGATGAAGTTAGTTTTAACAAAATGGAGTTAACTTGGTCCTTACAGTAACATAGTATCTTAATGAGATGATTTTCATGGAGAAAAGAGAAAGGCATTTGTAAAGCAGATAAGTAAAATTTTATAAAAGGAAGAATATTAAAAATAAAAACGTCAACATTTATTCTTATACATTTTCCCAGGACAAAACATAAGGGCTTTCTCTCTTCATTTAGTCAAAATGAATAGAGACAATGCTATATTTAACCAATTCTAAACATGCATTTTTAAACACCTCTGAACTTGAGAGGTATCTAGTAATTCATGTGGTTGTATTTAACAAAGTATCATAATTCAGTGTTTCCATATCATGTTGTGTGCCCTGTTCTACCTGTTAACATTGCTACCTGAAAGAATGATAAATGGAAGGGATCATTTTCATAGTGGTCATGTAAATAAACTTTAAATTACAAAAATCATAAATTAGTACTGGCAGGACACATAACTCTATGTCAACAAAATGCAGATAATAATAATTATTTCAAGATATTTTTGAAGATTAACAAAGATCACATAGTACAATGCCTAACAGATAATATTTACCCCAATAATTATGTTATCATAATTTTTTTAATTCTATGTTACATATGTTTCTTTTAGGATTTAGGAACCCATAAGAAATTCAGGTAATTAGTTAATACTGTTCACCCATGTGTCTATTCAATCAGTATATATTAATAGACTTACTTCCAAAGCACAGGTGCAAATGCCCTCCATTTGAGTAGCAGATAATGTAATTAGGGAGCCCAACCAAAAACCAAGTATAAGGAAATACAAATGGTGATTTAAATATGCTATAATAACAATCATACCCATTTTAAGGTAACATAATAAAAATAAAGTTGTTTAACAATATTTTATTTCAATTCATTTTCATTCCAATTCCTTGAGTTAAAACATTCAAATGTATTATTGAACATAAATTTCATCTTTTAAAAGAAACTTCACATACAAATTCTTGGTCTCTTTCAATTTTTTAAGCTTTCATTTTAATCTCCAAGACCTTAAACTTTCTATATTTTTTGTAAATTATACGGTCCTCCAGTGTTATTTAGAGTTAATGTTTGCATTACATAAAATTGTTTACTTCTCTTTTCCAAACGTTAATTTTTTAAGTATAACCTTTTTATCAACTTTGGAAGTTTATTTTAATTTATTGGGAGTTTTAAATACCTTTAATCTTTCTTTAAGGAATAAATCTAAACATTTCCACATGTCATATTTCTATTATGGAACAAGCTAAATTAATCGTGTTTATACACTCAAATTATGCAAAACACAAATGTGTAAAATTAGGGTAAAAATAAAACAAGAAGCAAACAGAGAAAGCTCCCTTTTTGTCATTTCTAAGAAAACTTATTTTGCTATATATACTCAGAGCAACATATATTTACGAAGCAAATTTAGCTTTTGTTGTAACTAGGTTCTGTGCTTATCAATTTTGTTATTCAGAATTACTTTGTACCCACATTGACGAGTGCTTCATTAAGTTGTTAATTATCATGTTACACAACTTTCTCAAAAAATAATTTTATTCAAATATGGTTCTGCACCACTGTGTGGGGGAGCCAGGTTTCCACAATATTATTCTACTCCCTCAGAGATCATGAATTAAGTTGTAAAAGTACTGTTGAGATTTAGTACTCTTAGTAATCATTATTTTGTTCACTACTAAATTCTTTATGCAAACGGTCCAAAAATACATTTTTTATCAAAATAATAGAGCTAACTTTGTATATCTAAATAACATCTTTTAATAAAGCCCACCGTGGTACCTATTATGCCTTAAAGGAAGGCAGTCAAATCAGGAAAGGTAATATCCTTCTGGGAAAAACAGTTCTTTTATTATTTTGCCACTTCCAAGAGTCCCATTTTTCTTCTTATAATGCAAGTATCAATTACATAAATAATAGGGGTATACGTGTTTGTAGTAAAGTGAAAATAAAAGAAAGCCATTTGGTATTATAAAGAGGAAAAAACATTGCATCCAACCCAATAGATTGTTAGTGGAATGTGCACCTTCCTATGTTACATAAACTTATTTTGGAACTTAGAATTTGGTTCTTCTTTTTAACAAATTTTACACAGGTGTTAGAAAATAACTATAGCAGGTTCAGCCCCTGTAGCTCAGGAACTAGGGTGCCAGTCATATACACCAGAGCTGATGGGTCTGAATCCAGCCCAGGCCTGCCAAACAACAATGACAGCTACAACCAATAAATAGCTGGGTGTTGTGGCAGGCACTTGTAGTCCCAGCACCTTGGGAGACTGAGGCAAGAGAATTGCTTAAATTCAAGGGTTTGAGGTTGCCGTGAGCTGTGATTCCACAGCACTCTACCCAGGGCAACAGCTTGAGACTCTGTTTCAAAAAAAAGAAAGAAAGAAAGAAGAAAAAGAAAAAAGTAACTATAATAAACTTCATTTTAGTTAATATTATATCTATTGATACACATTAATGTATTACGTTAACATAATTTTCTGTATTCTTAGTTATAATTTCATTATATTAGATAACTTATGCAATGTTTTAAAATAAACATTCCCTTTTCTTATATTTCTGGGAATTCTGATATAAACATTCCATATTTGAGCAGTGGTTTTTAATGCATCAATATACACAATTGTGGCTAGGCAAGGTGGCTCATGCCTATAATCCTAGCACTCTGGGAGCCCAAAGTGGGAGGATCCCTTGAAAACAGGAGTTTGAGACCAGCCAGAGGAAGAGGAAACCCCATCTCTGTTGGACACCTAGAATCCCAGCTACTCGGAAGGCTGAGGCAGGATGATGACTGGAACCTAGGAGTTTGCGGTTGCTGTGAACCGAGCTGATGCCATGGCACTCTAGCTTGGGCAACTGATTGAGACTCTATTTCAAAAAAGAAAAAATGAACAATTATGCACCTAGTTACTTTTAACTTTGTAAATATAAAATGTGCATCTTGTATTCATTTAATAATTTCAACTTAAATTTTTATTGTGTGTATTATTAAAACTCTCCTTCATTTTTGATCCAATTTCATATTATAAATTTTATTTACTTTTCAATTTTGTCATCATTCTATTTAGATAAAACTTTACAGGGTGGTGCCTGTGGCTCAAAGGAGTAGGGCACTGGCCCCATATGCCAAAGGTGGCAGGTTCAAATCCAGCCCTGGCAAAAAAAAAAAAAAAAAAAAAAAAAAAAAACTGCCAAAAATTTTTTAAAAAGATATGACTCTACACTCCTTAAAATATTTTGTTTTGGATTTTATATTTTCTGGTTATAGAGTTATCTGAAATTTTTATTCTTTTCTTTTAGAGAAATCATTATTTTTATAAAGATTTATTATACTTTTAAAAGGAGTAGTCCATGTCTTTCCATGGACTACTTTTATTTTCTTATGCCCAGGGAAATGTCTAGTTTTTCCTCTGTCTTAATACACACTTATTTTCACTGTGAAAATATTAAGGGTTTTCCTTTTGGCTTCTGTATTTGCTGTTTTCCTCCCTGTCCTTGTTGATGTACAGTGTTACCTCAGACTTTGCTATACTTCTCTGTCTAGTTCTGGCTTTCAAGTTTCCTGATACATTTTCTAGCTTTATTTATAAGATAAATATAGGAAACTAGTCTGTGGATTAGAAATGGGAATGGGTGGGAAAGGAAAACTGCTGCCAATCTTCAGCCACGTGAGTGGCCTGCAAACAGGCTAGACTTACTCATTATTCTCTACATTTGTTGGTACTATAGGTTTCTTTGGAAACACAATTTCCTCATTGGATGTAAGAAAGATAATTATAGGAAAGACAATGAACATTTCACCTGTGTGTCCAACATTATAATTTTATTTGTTTTGGTTTCTCTGTCAATTTAAATCATTCTGTTTTGTTATCTTCAAGGAAGATAATACCTAGTATTATTATAAGTGTCTTTTCTGCAAGCTTTTCTTGCCATTTTAAATGATGTAGTACAGGAAAGGAAGTAGACTCTTGTACTAAGTGTGTTACTTTGATTAGCAAACCCCATAAAATTTCTGTTTCTAATATTAAAAACATTTTATGCTCTATTATTATTTATCACATGCTGATATTTTAAGGAAATGGGCTAATACCAAATCAAAGTTTTAAAAATATACGTAAGAGTAACCATTGAATAAACTACAGCCCAGGATTTACTCATTTTCTTACTTTAGTAATTAAAAATCTAAAGAAGTCTAAAGTATGGATTAAGGTCCTGTAGCTTTAAACATGTCTTCTGATAATTACTATGAAATCCACTATGTTTTTTTTGTTCTTAAAATATCATATATGGTGTGGCAGACCCATGATAAAGATACCTGACTCAAGGGCAGTAAGTCATACCCTTGAGTGCCAGTAGAATTGAAAACTTACTTCTGCCTAACAAAATGAAAGTCATAGCAGGCCATTCCCTTGATCATATTATATTGTAAAGTTCATGTATGCATTGTCACTTCCATGATTACATTATCTTTATAAAACTCCATCTTAGTAAACTTAAGAAACAAACTAACTGGCTGATAAAATGAAGTATTTTATGAACTCTCTTAAATGATTTCCTCATTCAATTCTCATTATTATTTGTTAGAAATGACTATATAATGTTACTTTTATTTTGCCCTCATTTGCCTCAAGACTTTGCGATATATGAGAAACCCTAATCTATTTAAACAATGAGTGATTTTGCAAGAGGCAACTTGTTATAACCCTATTAGTGAATTCAGAAACAGTAGTCTCCAGTACTGCAATTAACAAAACCTATAATATAAAATGGACTACATAGAGAAAGAAAATTTTGGCAAGGAAGATCTAGATACTATAAGCTAAAAAAGCAAACTCCCATTTTATTCTGTTGCAAGAAATGTGATTACCCTGTGGCTTGCTGTTTTGTGACTTTGCTACTCCCAGACATCGAGAAAATGAGAGAAAGCCCTGGAAAAACTTTATATTGATTATTTCATGTGAGCTTTTTTGTGGTTTCTGTTATTAAATTTCCATAGCAATATAGCAAGACCCTGTGTCTCCAAAAAAGTAGAAAAAATTAGCTGTATATGGTCCCTCATACCTGTAGTCTCAGCTACTTGACAGGCTGAAGCAGGAGAATAACTTGAGCTCAGAATTTTGAAATTGCAAGGAAGCTATGTTGACATCACTATACTCTAACTTGAAACCCCGGGCAACAGAGAAAAACCCTCTCGCTCAAAATAAAATACAATAAAATAAATTCAAAAAGAAAGAAAAGAAAGAAAATAAAATGGCTTCTGAGCAAGATGGTGGCCGAATAACAGCTTCTGTGCAACTGGGTACAGTGGGATTTGGGAGAGAAGACTCCAGGCATCTCTGGCTGGTGGGAACTGCCCAGAAACTTCTCTTTCGTGACACAGGGACACAGTGAGAGACTTCTGGACCCCACGAGGAGGATAAAAGTGGTGGAAATCTGCAAGTGGTAGGTGTGTTTGTTCAGTCAGAGGCTTCCTGCAGCTATAACCGTAGCAACAGTGAGACTGCAAGCCAGAAAAGCCTTATCTGTGGGATGTTTTGGATTTTTTGGATTTGGGCATTTGATTGAACTGCCTTGGGAGATTTTGGGCAGGTGTGCAGATGACTTTGGGCATAGTCTGGGGCCCCAGACTGAGCCGCTGAGCTGGAAAGGAGCTAATATAATTCAGCTGTGAGCTTCCCACACTATCTCTGTGCAGGAGCTGCCCTTGCAGGTTGCAGCATGGGAATCAGCTGGGAGACCTCCTGCGAGTAATCTAGGGACTGGGCTGCCCAAAGGCAGGAACTGAGATGCTGGGGAAGAGCAGAGATCTAAGTGTTTGGCAGATTACAGACTTGGTCTTCAGGGGCATAGAGTGAGACTGGTTTTGGCACACTGGGTAATCAGGCAGCCACTCCAGGAGAGATTCCAGGGATAAGTGCTTTCCTTGGAAAGATTCTGCTTAGCTAAGGTTCACAGTTTGGAGTGTCTTTTGGGTGGGTTGAGGAGACATTTGTGCTCTCAAGCCTGTGGAGTCTGAGAAACCAGGGAGGCCTCCAGTCTCCATCTCATGCAGTTGTATCAACATTGTGATTAATATCTCATACCTCAGAAGATCACCTGTTGCCCAGACAATATTCAGCAAGATATATATACTGTTTTGGTTTTTTGATTATGGGGTTTTCATTTTGAGTTTTCTTTTCTTTTTTTTTTTTTTTTAATTTCAACATTTTTTCTCTACATTTTTCTTTTTTATCTTTTTTCCCCACTATTCTAGTTTAAATACAATCTTCCATTTTTGGCTTCCTTAACAATTAGAACTTCATTTTCGCTAGTGTTTCTGCCTTTATTATTTTGTTCCTCCCCCCCTCCCCAATTTTATCCTGTAAGGTTTTTTTGTTTGTTTGTTTGTTTTGGTTTGATTTATGATATTTCCATCTTTCCTCTGTACCTGGTGGAGGTTGGCTACTGTGTCTGATCATGCCAGCAAAGAGCTGGTGACCTCAAGAGAACCACCCAACCCAGCATCCCCAGGGGTTTTTAAGGTTGGATCAAAGTACCATACTATACAACTATATTACTCTTGTCTCCTTTTAGTGCCTCTCTTCTTTTTGTCAATATTCCTTTTATTCACCCCCCTCTTCTTTCTCTTTTTTCTTTCATTTTTAAACCTTTTTTCCCTTCTTGCTCTTCAATCTTCTCATCCTTCTGGACCCGTACCAAAAGAACTAATTAAAACTTTAGGCCAGAAGCACAGAAATTTAAAGAGCAAGAGGAAGTGAAAGGAAAATTAGGGAAAGGAAACAGATATAAGAAAACACTCATGAAGAAGAATCAGCAGAAAAATCCTAACAACATGAAATACCACTCCAGAGCAACCCTTCCAAGGGACTGTGAGGTAGCTACTGCAGAGGATTCCACCTAAAAAGAAATGTTAGAAATGATAGAAGAAGAATTTAAAATACAGATAATGAAATCAAAGAAGGAAGTTGCTGAGAAAGTTGAAAATAACCAAAAGGAAATCCAAAAACAGAATCAAATCGGAAATTAATGATATGAAGAATATACAAAGAAGCTATAGGAACTAAAGAGCTGAAAGAAATAAATTATTCAATTAGGGAACTTAAAGATGAACTAGAAAGTATCAACAACAGATTAGATTATGCAGAAGAAAGAATCTCAGAGGTAGAGGATAAAGCTCTTGATATAACTCAGATAGTTAAAGAGGCAGAAAAGAAGAGTGAGATAGAAGAATGTTCACTGACAGAATTATGGAATTTTATGGACCCTTCAAACATACAAGTTGTAGGTATCCCAGAAGGGGAAGAAGAATGTCCCAGGGGAATAGAAGCCATTCTAGAGAATATTATAAATGAAAATTTCCCAAATATCATCAAAGATTCTGACATCCTTTCAGATGGAAATTGGTCCCCTGTTCATCTCAACTCAAATAGACCTCCAAGGCACATTGTGATGAATCTATGTAAAGTCAAGACAAAAGAAAAGATTTTGCAAGCTGCCAGGAGTAAGCATCAACTGACCTATAGGGGCAAATCCATCAGGGGGACCGCAGACTTCTCTAATGAAACTTTTCAAGCCAGAAGACAAAGGTCATCTACCTTTAATCTATTTAAACAGAATTCTATATCCTGCTAAGGTAAGCTTTAAAATTGACAGAGAAATCAAATCTTTTACTAATATGCAAACATTAAGGAAATTTGCCACAAGACTGTCTCTTCAGGAAATACTTCAACCTGTTCTACACACTGACTATCACAATGGGCCTTCAGCAAAGTAAACACCCAGAAATTAAAGGACAGAACCTAGCTCCCACAATGATGCAAAAGGCAAAACTAAGCAATGACTTTCACAAAATAAGATAAATAGAATACTCCCACACTTATCAATTATCTCAATAAATGTCAATGGCTTGAATTCCCCACTAAAGAGTCACAGATTGGGTGATTGGATTAAAAAACATAAGCCATCTATTTACTTTCTGCAGGAAACACACCTCACATCAAAGAATGAATTAAAACTCAGAATTAAGAGTTGGATGTCAATTTTTCAGGCAAATGAATGAAATGGAATTCAGAAAAGAGGAGTTGCAATCTTATTTTCAGATACATGTGGATTTAAAGCAACTAAAGTCAAAAAAGACATTGACGGTCACTTCATATTGATCAAGGGAAAAATACAACAAGAAGACATTTCAATTCTAAATATTTATTCACCCAATTTAAATGCTCCCGGATTCTTGAAACAGACCTTGCTTAGTCTGAGCAATATGATATCCTATAACATAATGATAACAGGGGACTTTCTCACTCCTCTCTCAGAGCTGGACAGATCCTCCAAACAGAAATTAAACAAAGATGTTAGAGATTTAAATGAGACCCTAGAACAACTGTGCTTGATAGATGTATATAGAACACTCCATCTCAAAGATAAATAATATACATTCTTCTCATCATCCCATGGAACATTCTCCAAAATCGATAATAACCTAGGACACAAAATAAACCTCAACAGAATCAAAAGAATTGAAATTTTACTTTGCATCTTCTCAGGCCACAATTCCAACAAAAATGCTCAACCTCACACAAAAGCATGGAATTTAAATAACCTTATGGTGAATGTCAGTTTGGTGCAGGAAGATATAAAAAAGGAAATCATTAATTTCCTTGAGTATAACAACAATGAAGATACAAGTTACTAATACATCTGGGATACAGCAAAATCAGTCCTGAGAGAAAAATTTATCACTTTAGAAGCTTACATTCAAAAAACAGAAAGAGAGCACATTACAAACTCACAAGCAAACTTATGTAACTGAAAAAAGAAGAACAATCTAAGTCTAAACCCAGCAGAAGAAAAGAAATTTTCAAAATTAAACCAGAGATTAATGAAATTGAAAACAAAAAAAAAAATTATTCAGAAAATTAATGAAACAAAGAGTTGGTTTTTTGAAAACATAAATAAAATAAATAAATCTTTGGCCAGACTAACTAGAAATGGAAAAGTAAAATCTCTAGTAACCTCAATCAGAAATGATAAGGGGAAATAACACAGATGCCACAGATATATAAGAGATTATCTCTGAATTCTACCAGAAACTCTATATCCAGAAATTTGACAATGTAAAGGAAATGGATCAATATTTGAAATGACACCCTCTCCCTAGGCTTAGCCTGAATGAAATAGAGCTCCTGAACAGACCAGTTTCAAGCACTGAGATAACAGAAACAATAAAAAAATCTCCCAACAAAAAAATGCCCTGGTCCTGATGGCTTCACAACAAAATTCTGTCAAACCTTCAAGGAAGAACTTATTCCCGTACTGCAGAATTTATTCCAAAAAATTGAGGAGGAAGGAATCTTCCCCCAACACGTTCTATGAAGAAAACATCATCCTGATACCAAAACCAAGAAAAGACCCAACTAAAAAGGAGAACTTCAGACCAATTTCATTAATGTATATAGATGCAAAAATTCTCAACAAAATTCTAGCCAATAGATTACAGTTTATCATCAAAAACGTCATACATCATGATCAGGTAGGTTTCATCCCAGGGGTACAAGGCTGGTTTAATATACATAAATCCGTAAATGTTATTCATCATAGCAATAGAAATAAAAACAAAGTCCATATGATTCTCTCAATAGATTCAGAAAAAGTGTTCCATAAAATCCAGCATCCTTTTCTAATTAGAACGCTGAAGAGTTTAGGCATAGGTGATACATTTTTTAAATTGATTGAAGCTATCCATGATAAACCCACAGCTAATATTATTCTGAATTGAGTTAAACTGAAAGCTTTTCCACTTAGAACTGGAACCAGACAAGGTTGTCTTCTGTCGTCATTAATATTCACCATAATGCTGGAAATTCTAGTCAATACAATTAGGCAAGACAAGAAAAATAAAGGGCATCCAAACGACAGCAGAGGAGGTCAAACTCTCCCTTTTTGCTGATGATATCATCTTATACCTAGAGAACCCCAAAGACTCAACCACAAGACTCTTGGAATTCATCAAATAATACAGTAATGTCTGAGGATATAAAATCAATGTCCACAAGTCATTTGCCTTTGTATATGCCAACAACAGCCAAGATGAGAGGTTAATTAAGGATGCAACTCCCTTCACCATAGCTTCAAAGAAAATGAAATACCTAGGAATATACCTAACAAAAGAGGTGAAGGACCTCTATAAAGAAATAAATAAAATCCTAAGAAAAGAAATAGCAGAGGATTTTAACAAATGGAAGAACATACCATGCTCATGGCTGGGAAGAATAAACATTGTTAAAATGTCTATACTTCCCAGAGCAATCTACCAATTCAATGTCTGTCATCCCTATTAAAATACCAATATACAGTTTTCAAGACTTGGAAAAATGATTTTTTGTATGGAAAAACCTGTACAGCTAAGGCAGTTCTTAGTAATAAAAACAAAGCTGGGGGTATCACCATATCAGAGAAAGCTTGGTACAGGCACAAAAATAGACATTTGGAATCAAAAAGAAAACCAGGAAATGAAACCAACAACTTACAACCACCTGATCTTTGATAAACCCAAACAAGAACATCTACTGGGGAAAGACTCCTTATTCAATAAGTGGTGCAGGGAGAATGGATATCCACATGTAAAAGACTAAAACTGGACCCACACTTTTCTCCACTCACAAAAATTGATTCAAGATGGATAAAGGACTTAAATTTAAGGCATGAAAGAATAAAAATGCTTAAAGAAAGCATAGGAGAAACACTGGAAGATATCAGCCTAGGGAAAGACTTCATGAAGACTGCCATCGCAATTGCAACAACAACAAAAATAAACAAATGGAATTTAATTAAACTGAAAACCTTCTGTACAGCTAAGGAGACAACAACCAAGGCAAACAGACAACCTACACAATAGGAAAGGATATTTGCATATTTTGAATCAGACAAAAGCTTAATAACTAGGATCTATACAGAACTTAAATTAATCCACATGAAAGAAACCAATAATCCCATACATCAATGGGGAAGAGAGATGAACAGAAGATAGGCAAGTGGCTAATAAACATATGAAAAAATGCTCATCATCCCTAATTATTAGAGAAATGCAAATTAAAAGCAGAGTGAGCTACCATCTCACTCCAATGAGAATGGCTCACATCACAAAATCTTAAAACTGCAGATGCTGTCACAGATGTTGAGAGAAAGGAACACTTTTATACTGCTGGTGGGACTGCAAACTAATACAACCTTTTTGGAAGGAAGTATGGAGAACACTCAAAGAACTCAACCTAGACCTCCCATTTGATCCTGCAATCCCATTACAGGCATCTATCCAGAGGGACAAAAAAACTTTTATTTCAAAGACACTTGTACTAGACTGTTTGTCACAGCTCAATTTTCAATAGCAAAAAATGTGGAAACAGCCTAAATGCACCTCAGTCCAGGAATGGATTGGCAAACTGTGGTATATGTATACCATGAACTACTATTCAACCATTAAAAAAAAAAAAAAATGGAGATTTTGCAGCATTTGTATTAACGTGATGAAGGTAGAACACATTATTCTTAGTGAAGCATCACAGGAATGAAGAAGCAGGAATCCTATCTATTCAACTGTGATATGAGGACAATTGATGACAATTAATGACACAGTGGGGAGTGGGGAAAGGAGAGAGCAGACAGAGAGAGAAGGAGGGAGGGGATGAGGGAAAGGAAAAGCAAAAATTAAAAAAAAAAGGAAAAAAAAAAGAAAATAGTGACTAATTCTCTCTAAATTGGATTTAATTTTGACCATAATACATTTTTTGAACAATAGTTTTTAATTCAACTTGTTAGTATGTTGTTTAGGAATTTGCATCCTCATTTATAAGTGAAATATGTTTGTAATTTCTCTTTATAATAATATTTTTTCCAATTTTAATAACAGAATGATTTTTCCAATTTTAATAACAGAATAAAATAGAATGATTTTGAAGTATTTCTTCTTTTTCTATTGTCTATAAGATTTGGCATAATCTGTTTTTTTTTTAATTATCTTCTATTTTTATTTATAAATATTAGTTGTCTATTTCTTGAGACTATGGAAATAAAAAAAAAGTTTACTGATGACTCCATACTGAACCTCAGAGTCAAAGTATTCTATGATAGACATACTTTTATCTGACAATGTAAATGTTACATTATTATTATTATTATTATTGCTCAATATTTTGTTACAGCAATGGTCTTATTGCTTTTCTGAATGTATTTATCTTTGTTTGTTCTTTAAGAGGTTTTGTTTCTAATACTTATCTTAAACATTGTTATTTGTTATTAAATTATAAGCCTTTTAAATTTTGTGAAGGCAAAAATTGGAACCCAAATAAACACATGTATATGTATATAGAAAATATTAAAAAATGAAAAAATAAATAAATAATTTTTGCCACAGTATAAGAGTTCTCTTTACTCTGCTTGCTCACCAACATTAATTGTTTTTTTCTTTTGTAATGATGCTCATTCTAACTGTGTGAGATGAGTCATCATTGTGGTTGTTTTTGGTTTGTTTGTTTTTGAGATAGAGTCTCAAGCTGTCGCCCTTGGTGGAGTGGCTTAGATAATTCTCTTGCCGCAGCCTCCCAAGTGGCTGGAACTGCAGGCACTGCCACAACACCTGGCTATTTTTTGGTTGTAGTTGTCATTGTTGTTTGATGGCCTGAGCTTGATTCAAACCTTGGATTTGAAACCACTAGCTCCCGTGTATGTGGCTGGCACTCTAGCTGATTGAGCTACATGTGCCAAGCCAGTCATTGTAGTTTTAATTTGCATTTCCCTGATGTCTTGTGATGTTGAGCCTGTACCTCTTGGTCATATGTGTGTCTTCTTTTAAGAAATGGAATTACTAAGTCATGGAAAAAGCCCAAGTGCCCATCGATTCACAAATGGATTAGTAAATTATGGTATATGTACACCATGGAATATTATTCAGCCCTAAAGAAAGATGGAGACTTTACCTCTTTCATGTTTACATGGATGGAGCTGGAACATATTTTTCTTAGTAAAGTATCTCAAAAATGGAAGAAAAAGTATACAATGTACTCAGCCCTACTATGATACTAATTTATGGCTTTCACATGAAAGCCATAACCCAGTTATAACCTAAGAATACAGGGAAGGGGGAAACGAAGTGAGGGGAGAGGGGACAGGGGTTGAGGGAGGGTGATTGGTGGGATTACACCTGCGGTTCATCTTACAAGGGTATATGTGAAACTTAGTAAATGTAGAATGTAAATGTCTTAGCACAATAACTAAGAAAATGCCAGGAAGGCTATGTTAACCAGTGTGATGAAAATGTGTCAAATGGTCTATAAAACCAGTGTATGGTGCCCCATGAT
>CAUYPK010161334.1:0-15005 GCA_963574355.1 Loris lydekkerianus
TCGCCATTTTTCGTCCACTTCCAATGCTTTTGATGGTTAAAAATTCTTGTATTCTTTAACTGATATTTTTTTTTTTTTTTTTTTTTTTGCAGTTTTTTGCCAGGGCTGGGTTTGAACCCACCACCTCTGGCATATGGGGCTGGAGCCCTACTCCTTTGAGCCACAGAGGCCAACCTTTATCTGAAATTTTTTCTTCACTCTGTTCAATTCTATTTCTGAGGGACTCTATTATATTTTGAAGTGCCTCAAATACTTTTTCATTTACTTAATCTCTGATATATCTTTCCTCATTATGTCCACATCCTTGATGACCTTGTCTTTGAATTCATTAATTTCTTGAGATAACCTACTTCTAAACTATTTTTTGGTTCTCTGTTTACAACTTTTCCTCTGTTCCAATTATCTTATTTGACATCCATATTCTAAATTCTACTTTTGAAATTTTAGCAATTTCTCTGTGGATGGAATTCTCTGCTGTATTTTCTTTGATGTCCTCAAGAGCCATTGATGTGCTCTGATGTTTCATGTTGCCAGAGTTCCTCATCTGATTCTTCCTCATGAGTATTGTCAACTTCCTCATTTTAATATGTTAATTGTACTTTTTTAGTTGAATTGGTAGGTTGTCCTTGATGAGTTCACTCCTCACTGTTGAAGTGCCACTGTTACACTAACAAAGGCAGACAATTGGTGAGTCTGCAGCCCCAGACAGAGTCTCCTGGGTACCAATAACCAATAGGAAGTACTAGTCCAGTTTTCCAGTCAAAGTCACTCTGCAAGCACTGGCTCTGCCCACCAAATCAAGCTCACGAGGCTTCCAGGTTGATAGCACTGTTCCAGAGTTCAGAAAAGATACTTATGGCACTGGGTACCATCCTACAATTATAGAGCTGAGGGCCACAGCTCTGTGGACAGTGTTGGCACTGAACTCACACAAAGTTATTCAGGAACTGGCACTGCATGCCTAGTCAAACTCAGGGGACTGCCACTCACCAAATGGGTACAGGTCTAAAGTTCATATACAAGTCACTCAGGCACCAGGCAAAGCTCATCCAATTGAACTCAGAGAGCCTCTACACAGTGGAGAGTAATAATCCAAAGTCACTTAAACCTCAGCCCCACCCACCTAATTATGCACAGAGAACCCTGCCTTGTGAAGGCCAGAGGTCCAAAGTTCAGTTCATGGTCACTTAAACCCTAGCTCTGCCCATTCATTTGAGTTCAGAGATCCATACCTGGTTGAGGCCAGACGTCCAGAGTTCAGTACAAAATCACTTAGATACCTTTTTGCCCATCCAATCAGGCTCTGAGACCCATGCATTGTGGAGGGGTCAGATCCAAAGTTCAGTCACAAGTAACAGTCCTTTAAGCACTGGCCCCGCCAACCCAATTGAACTCAGAAGTTGTCCTAAAGGGCAGAAAACAGATCTGCCTGAGAATTCCTAAGGATCTGGATATGGGTAGTACACCCTCTCCCATTGTTCTCACATCTCAATCTGGCGGACTTCCCAAGATTCTCAGTAAGCTTGTCAAATACTCCAGTATTGCAAACCTTCATGGAGAAAGGAGAAAAAACAGAGTGAAAGTGGTGGTGATTGAGGAAAATAGAATACAAGACAAGACACTGAGACAAAAGATGAAGTCAGAGATTTGACTCAGCTGGAGGCTCCAGCCAGCACCAAAGCAAAAATCAGCTTTATTTTATAGTATCTCAACAGGGTTGCTACAAGGAAGTAGCATAGACAATACAGAGAAGCATGGACAAAAGACATATCTTTGGTCTTACAGTATGATTGAAAAATCTAAATAACTTTTAAAAAGTCAAATCATCCTGTTAATGGTTTCTACTTTTAGTAACATATTATAAAAAACAAAAAGAGAAAGATCACAATGAATTCTGCATAGTTTCTAAAAATTAACTAGACAAAGAGCTACGTGACTTCTGGCAGAGAGAGCATGAAGAAAGGTATATGGTTGTTTTGGGAAAGGAGTAGAAGCAGTTCAGGGTTCATTCCCTGAATGCTCCCCAGGCTCTGGGGTCTCTGCCACTTCAAAGCCCACTGTCCACATCTTCCTTCTTATTTGTTAGCCTCAAATAAGGCTAACAAATGAATGGAAGCCTTTAATAGGAGAAATATCTTAGCTCCAACTCTACAGAAAACTTGGAAGATACAGAATAAAAACAATATTAAAGTTCTTGACATATTTAATGTTATTGTTATATGTTCAATTTTTTTCTAAAGGATGGAAAGACTATATTTTGTCAAAAATATCTTTATCAAGTTGAACAGGAACATAAACATTTAGATGAGCTTTATACATAGTTTGAATTTCTTGATGAACTTTTGCTATATCAAGGCTATTATCACTATGTGACTACTTTCCTTGTAAATTATTTTTTACTTTGTCCCAATTCCACTGACATTCATTATAACATTTAGAAGTGACACAAATCCACTAAAATTGAGCAAGTCAATGTAAAGGCAAATGTGCTTTTTAATTTTGAATTTTATCACCTATAAAAGTTACTGCATGTTCTAAAGCATTGAGTTTAGCTTAAAATCTTTCATCTATTTTTCCTTAAAGTGATAATGCTAAAGAGGTATTTTGAGCCAACGTATTTACAAAATAAGATATTTGCATAGACTGAGTGAGAGGCATAGCTGAAGTAACAGCACTGGCTAGCATGGCAACTAATATTGTAACGCCTGCTATGATCATACTTATTACTCTCTTCTTATGAGTTATATATACCAAGGTATAAATACTTATTAAGTTCAATTAAAGTCTGCATACTTGATTCATCATAGCATGGCTGAGTTAAATTTACAAGTAACATAATAAAAAATGGCTGTTTAATTATAGCAATAGCATCAAACATATTAACATGATTAACAAAATTAGACAAATTATTATTCAAACAATTTGAAGAGAATGTATGTTGAATTTTGGTTCTACAAATATTACCAAATAATAAAATTCTACTTCAGGCTATACTATAAAACTACAGTGATCAAAACAGCATGGTACTGTCACAAAAACAGCAGTAGATTTATTGAACCGAATAAAGAACCAAGAGATGAAGCCAGCTACTTATCATCATTTGATCTTCAACAAGCCTATCAAAAATATTCAGTGGGGAAAAGACTCCCTATTTAACAAATGGTGCTGGGTAAACTGGCTGGCAAAATGTAGAAGACTGAAACTGAACCCCCACCTTTCACCACTAACAAAAATTGATTCTCACTGGATAAAAGATTTAAACTTAAGACATAAAGCTATAAAAATACTAGAAGAGAGTGCAGAGAAAACACTTGAAGAAATTGGTCTGAGAGAATATTTTATGAGTAGGACACTCCAAAGTCAATTGAAGCAACACCAACTAAAAAGGAGAACTTCACACCATTTTCACTAATGAATATAGATTCAAAAATTGTCAATTAAATACTAGCCAATAGATTATACCTTATTATTTAAAAAGTCATGAATTACAATCAAGTAAGGTTCATACCAGGGATGCAAGGCTGGTTTAACATACACAGATCCATAAACATAATTCACCATATCTACAGGAGCAAAAACAAAGACCATATGATCATCTCAATAGATGCAGAAAAAAGCATTAATTAAAATTCAACATCCTTTACTAATCCAAATGCTGAAGAATACAAGCATTGGCAGCACATTTCTTAAACTGATCAAAGCCATCTATGACAAACCCACAGTTAATATTATAATGAATGGTGTAAAACTGAAAGCTTTTCCACGCAGAAATGGAGCAAGACAAGAGTTTCCTCTACTGCCACTAATATGCAACACAGTGCTGCAAGTTCTAGCTAATACAGTCAGGGAAGAGAAGGAAATTAAAGGCATCCAAATGGAGGCTGAAGAAGTAAAAGTCTTCCTCTTTGCTAATATTATACTTAGAGAACCCCAAAGACTAAACCACAAGACTCTTGGAAGAGATCCAAAAAATACAGTAATGTCTCAGGATATAAAATCAATGTTCATAAATCACTAGCCTTTGTATATGCCAATAACAGCCCAGAAGAGAAAGAAATCAAGAACACAATGCCCTTCTCAGTAGCTTCATAGAAAGTGAAATACCTAGGAATACACAACATAAAAGAGGTGAAAGACCTGTATAAAGACAACCAAGAACCCCTAACAAAAGAAATAGCAGAAGATATTAAAAAAATAAAAGAACATAGCATGTTTCTGTCTGGGAAGAACAAACATTTAAAAATGTCTATACTTCCAAAAGAAATCTACAGATTCAATGTTATCCCTACTAAAATACCAGCATCATACTTTCAAGACATGGAAAAATTTTGAGTTGGTACCTGTAGCACAGTGGTTACAGTACCAGCCATTTACATCAAGGCTGGTGGGTTCAAAACTGGCCCATGTCAGCTAAACAACAATGACAACTGCAACAAAAAATAGCCATGCATTGTGGCAGGTGCCTGTAGTCCCAGGTACATGGGAGGTTGATTCAGGAGAATCACTTAGGCCCAAGTATTTGAAGTTGCTGTGAACTGTGACACCATGGCACTCTACTGAGGGAGACATAGTGAGACTATTTCTCAAAAAAAGAAAAAAAGACATAGAAAAAATAATTCTTCATTTTGTATAGAACCAGAAAAAACCCATATATCCAAGGCAACTCTTAGTAATAAAAACAAAGCTGGAGGCATCAGCTTACCAGACTTTAGGCTGTACTACCTGGCCATAGTGATCAAAACAGCATGTCATTGGCGCAAAGGTAGAGACATAGACATTTAGAACTGAATAGAAAGCCAGGAGATGAAACTAATATCTTTCAGCTACTTAATCATTGATAAACCAAACAAGAACATACACTGGGGAAAGAATACCTAGGCTATAAATGGCATTGGGAGAAGGGGATATCCACATGTAAAAGACTAAAACTGGACCCGCATATTTCTCCTCTCACAAAAATGATTGAAGATAGATAAAAGACCTAAATATAAGGCAGGAAACAAATAAAATCCTCAAAGAAAGTTTGAGGAAAACACTGGAAACTATTGGCCTGGGGAAGGACTTTAGGAGGATTCCATGGCAATTGCAAAAATAAAAATAAACAAATGGAACTTAATGAATCTGAAATTCTTCTGTACAGCTAAGATGACAACAACCAAAACAAATAGACAACCTCCCCAATGGGGGGGAAAAAAAAAATTGCATATTTTGAATCTGACAAAAGCTTGGTAACTAGAATCTGCACAGAACTCAAATTAATCAACATAAAAGAGCCAATAATCCCTTAGATCACTGGGAAAGAGAGATGAACAGAACCTTCTCTAAAGAAGACAGATGAATGGATAACAAACATATGAAAAAATGCTTATCATTCCTAATTATTAGAGAAATGCAAATAAAAACCACCCTGAGATATCATCTAACTTCAGTGGGAATGGCCCACACCACAAAGTCTTAAAACTGCACATGCTGGCGTAGATGTGGAGAGAAGGGAACACTTTTACACTGCTGGTGGGACTGCAAACTAATGCAATCTTTTTGGAAGGAAGTATGGAGAACCCTCAAGAACTCAAACTAAACCTCCCATTTGATCCTGCCATCCCATTGCTGGGCATCTATCAAGAAGAAAAAAATTCTTTTACCACAGAGACACTTGCACTGGACTATTTATTACAGCTCAATTTACAATCACCAAAGTGTGGAAACAGCCTAAATGCCCACCAATACAAGAATGGATTAAGAAGCTGTGGTACAGGGGGGAGGGAGACAAAATGACTGACTGAAGCCAGCTTTCCACAGAGGCTCATGTACAGAAAGAGAGTGACGGACAGAAATTTAGCAAGTAACCTGGTGGATTAGACCTGCACCAAGAGGGAAGGTTGAAGAATGCACATCAACCCTGCTGAGGTGAGCTGAGACCCCAAGGATACAAACAAAAGGTACAAAATCCATCACCAAGCTGACAGGAGTCCCCTCCCCCATGAGAATGGCCCGGTGTACCCCATAAACAAACAAGCAGAGTTCAAAAGTCCTCCCATTATTCTCCATGGGAGAGACCCTCTAAAAACTGGACCTACTTCCCCTACTAGCATGCCATGCTGCTCTCCTGCCAGGCATAAAACTGTGTAAAACTGTATATATTCTATACCTGCAAGTCTGAGCTCCCAGCACTCCCCTTCACTCTCACTCTGAGGTTTGGAGGCCTGTACCCCAGGAGTCCAGATTATTGTGTGACTTCTCGAGGGGTGTGGGTAGGGCCTGGACTGTAGCTTATTAGTGCTAATTCTGCAGCATGGGACTGAGGAGAAAATGGTGAAGAGCAGCAGCCATTTTTGACAACAATAGGGCTCACCCCCGGATATTCAGTAGTTACACCCCCTGTATCTCTGGGCAACCAGAGGGGGCCGGGCATCTTCTCAGGTGGCAACCATGGGCAGAAAAGAACTGGGATGGAAACGCAGGCCCCATGAGTAAAGGGTTTGCCTGAGGTGGTACTAGCCTGGGTGGAGCAAAGGGACTAGAAAATGCACAAGCAATGCTGGCTGACTCCCAGTGTGGAGCTGACCCAGAGGACCACTTTACTGAGCCTAAGATGCACCGGTCCCTAGGGGATCATAAGCCTAGACAAAGGAGGGCAGGCGACTAGAACTGAAAGCTAACCATGCTGTGAATATAAACCTGTAGCAAGAAAGATAGGACCTGAGGCGCAGGTTCTGGGAACTCAACACAGCTTCTCTTCTGCAGGGAAATTTAGCCAGAAGAGAAACAAATTTCACAAATTTGTTCATTTCTGTAAATAACATCAATCACGTGTGGTGCTGGAACTGAGTGAACAGCACCTAGCCTCCATCAAGCCCCCCAAGGTTGTCAGGCCTCACCTCCCCCTGATGGATAAAGGCAGAGAGCAGTAGCCTGGCTGAGGAGACATAGATTTCCTTGTGATTCAGGCAGGTACAAACCCCTGAAGTATCTGCTCATTGGAGGCAAATGGGTCACAGCACTGCAGGGTTATCAGTGACTGGGTGTGACAGAGGTGCAAGGTGGAGAAGGAGGCATCAACCTTCCATGACTAATCTATTTGCTGGGTGGTTCCTCCTGACCTCACAGAGCACCGGAGCATGTCATATTTGAGTTGTCAACAGACCCCTGTCTTCTGGTTGCCATAGACCTTTTAACTTCTTCCACCCGAGACAGGTGCTGACTGAGACAATTGATTTGGACCTTTTGAACTGAGCCAATCACCCGAGGACTATCCAAATTTTGTCCTGGGTGCATGGTTGTAGGAAGATTTGATATTTCCTTTCGAATTGTTGCCTGAGGGGGGCAAGGTGACTTAAATGCTGTTATTTCTCCACAGCTGAGACTTCACCCCAGAGTAACTGTTACACTAGGGTCGGACAGAGACCAGCTGAAAACAAGACAGAGCCACTTAAACCCACCACACCAAGAAGTCTCCAGTTTCTCAGGCCATAGCACTGTATGGGTCCTTGGCAAACCTCCAGGGTAAAATTAAATAGTGTAAATTAATCATGTGGTGGAATCAGCAGAAAAACTCTGGTAACCTGAATAACCAGATTAGATCAACGCCCCCCCCCCACACACACACACACAAAAAAAAAAAAATATGGCAAAAGTAACTGAAGATCCCATTCATAAACAGATAGCTGAGATGTCAGAAATCAACTACAGAATTTGGATTTCAAACAATATTATTATAATGGAGGAAAAATTGGAATTAGAAATTTGAGAAGAAATTCAAAAGTTGTCTCAAGAAATCAATGAATTTAAAGACAAAACCACCAATGATTTTGACACATTGAAGAAAGAATTTTCAGTCCTCAAAGATCTGAAAAATACAGTAAAATCCCACAGTAACAGAGTGGAACAAGCAGATAAAAGGACTTCTGACATTGAAGACAAAGCTTTTGAACACTCCAAAACTCTCAATGAGGAAGACAAATGGAGAGCAAAAACGGATCATTCTCTCAGAGAACTCTGGGATAATTCGAAGAAGGCTAATATCCACTTCATTGGAATCCCTAAAAGCAATGAAGTGGCTTCACAAGGCACAGAGGCCCTTCTCCATGAAATGATAAAAGATAATTATCTGGACATGCCAAGAGATTCTGAAATTTGGATAGCAGATAGTTTCAGAACCCCAGAATGACTCAACCCAAATAAGCTATCCCACAGACACATCATAATTAACTTCAGTAAAGTTAATATAAAGAAGAAAAATCTCAAAGTCGCCAGATGTAAGAAAACCATTACCTAAAAAGGGAAGAATATTAGAATCACTGCAGATCTCTCTGCTGAACTTTTCAAGCCAGAAGAGGGTGGTCATTGACTTTTACTGGACCCTGTATCCAGCTAAACTGAGTTTCATCTCTGATGGAGAAATTAAATACTTTAATGACATTCATATGTTGAAGAAACTTGCCATAACCAAACCAGCTCTCCAGGATATTCTCAGACCTATCCTACATAATGACCAACCCAATCCTCTACCACAAAAGCAAACACTCAGAAACTTTTGATCAAACTGCAACATCCACAGTTGTGAAAGAATTAAAAATTTCTACTCGACTTTTACAAAATTGAATACCCAAAATTTTACCAGACTTATCTATATTCTCCATTAATGTGAACGGCTTAAACTGTCCTCTAAAGAGGAACAGTTTGGCTGACTGGATACAAAAACTCAGGCCAGATATTTGCTGCATACAAGAATCACATCTTAGCTAAAAAGATCAATATAGAATCAGGGTGAAAGAATTTTCGTCCATATTTCAGGCAAATGGCAATTAGAAAAAAGTAGGTGTTGCAATTCTATTTGCAGAAACAATAAGCTTTAAAGCAACAAAAGTAAGGAAGGATAAAAATGGTCCCTTCATATTTGTTAACGGTAATACTCAATATGATGAGATTTTAATTATAAATATTTATACACTCAACCAAAAATGAGCCACCATTTATAAGAGAAACTAACAGACAGGAGCAAATAGATTTCCTCCTGCTCCATAATAGTCGGAGCACTATTATGTCCACAACACTCCTTTTGCAGTGTTGGATATATCCTACAATAAGAAGCTGAGCAAAGAAATTTTAGATTTAAAAATAACCATCCAACATTTGGATTTAGCAGACATATACAGAAAACTTCACCCCAACAAAACTGAATGCACATACTTCTCATCAGCCCACGGAACATACTCCAAAATCGATCACATCTTAGGTCACAAGTCTAAACTCAGTGCATTTAAAGGAATAGAAATTATTCCTTGCATATTCTCGGACCACCATGGATAAATCTGAACTCAGTAACAACAGGAAGCTGCATACTCATACAAAAACTTGGAAGTTAAATAACCTTATGCTGATTGATAGCTGGGTCAGAGATGAGATTTAAAAGGAAATTGCCAAATTTTTGGAAGAAAACAACAATGAAGACACAAATAATCAGATCCTCTGGGATACTGCAAATGGTGGTTAAGAAAGAAATTTATAGCATGGCAAACCTTCCTCAAGAGAACGGAAAGAGAAGAAGTTAACAACTTAATGGGACATCTCAACCAACTGGAAAAGGAAGAACATTCCCACCCAAAACCCAGCAGAAGAAAAGAAATAACCAAAATCAGAGCTGAATTAAATGCAATAAAATTTAAAATAAAAGAATTATGCAACAGATCAGAAAATCTAAAAGTTAGTTTTTTGAAAAGGTCAATAAAATAGATAAATCTTTGGCTAACCTAACAAGGAAAAAAAGAGTTAAATCTCTAATTTCATCAATCAGAAATGAGAGAGATGAAATAACAACAGACACCTCAGAAATTCAAAACATCCTTAATGAATATCACAAGAAAATTTGTTCTCCAAAATATAAAAATTTGAAAAAAATTGACCAAACTTGAAAGTACATCACCTTCCAAGACTTCACAACAATCAAGTGGAAATGTTGAACAGGCCTATATCAAGTTCTGAAATAGCATCAACAATACAAATTTTCCCTAAAAAAATAAAGCTCGGGACCAGATGGCTTCAAGTCAGAAATCTACTAAACCTTTAAAGAGGAACTAGTACCTATATTACTAAACATGTTCCAAAATATAGAAAAGAAGGAAGACTACCTAACATGTTCTGTGAAGCAAACATCACCCTAATCCCCAAACCAGGAAAAGCCCCAAAAAGAAAAAAAAAAAAAAATTATAGACCCATATCACTAATGAATACAGATGCTAAAATATTCAACAAGATCCTAACAAACAGAATCCAACAACACATCAAACAAATTATACATAATGACCAAGTCAGTTTTATCGCAGGATTTCCAGGCTGGCTCAATATATGTCAATCTATAATTCAACACATAAACAAATTAAAAAACAAAGACCATATAATTCCCTCAATCGATGCCGAAAAAGCTTTTGATAATATCTAGCATCTCTTCATGATCAGAATACTTAAGAAAATTTGTATAGAAGGGACATTTCTTGAACTGATAGAGGTCATCTACAGCAAGCCTACAGCCAATATTGTATTTAATGGAATTAAATTGAAATAATTGCCACTCAGATCAGGAACCAGACAAGGTTGCCCATTGTCACCACTGCTCTTTAACATTGTAATAGAAGTTTTAGCCATCACAGTTAGGGAAGAAAAGGCAATCAAGAGTATCCATACATGGTCAGAAGAGATCAAACTTTCACTCTTCGCAGATGATATGATTGTATATATGGAAAACACTAGGGACTGTACTACAAAACTTTTAGAAATGATCAAGAAATAGAACAATGTCTCAGGTTAAAAAATCAACATTCATAAATCAGTAGCCTATATATACCAACAATAGTCAAGCCAAAAAAACAGTTAAGGACTCTGTTCCATTCAGAGTAGTGCCAAAGAAGATGAAATATTTTGGAGTTTCTCTAACAAAGGACGTGAAAGTTAAATATAAATAGAACTATGGAAATCTAAGGAAAGAAATAGATGAAAATGTTAACAACTTGATAAACATACCATGCTCATGGCTAGGAAGAATCAACATTGTCAAAATGTCCATATTATGCAAAGTAATATAAAATGCAATCTCTATTAAAGCTCCACTGTCATACTTTCAAAATCTTGAAAAAATAATACTTCATTTTATATGGAATCAGAAAAAAACCTCGAATAACGAAGACATTACTCAGAAATAAAGATAAAGCAGGGGCAGCGCCTGTGGCTCAAAGGGGTAGGGTGCCTGTCCCATATGCCAGAGGTGGCAGGTTCAAAACCAGCCCCGCCAAAACTGAAAAATAAATAAATAAATAAATAAATAAATAAAGCAGGAGGAATCATGCTACTGGACCTCAGATTATACTATAAATTGATAGTGATCAAAACAGCATGGTACTGGCACAAAAAAAAATAGGTAGATATATGGAACAGAATAGAGAACCAAGAGATAAACCCAGGTACTTACCGTTATTGGATCTTTGACAAGACGATGAAAAACATTCAGTGGGGAAAAGATTCACTATTTAACAAGTGGTGATGAATGAACTGTCTTGCAACCTGTAGAAGACTGAAACTGGACTCACACCTTACACCATTAACTAAGATAAACTCTCACTGGATTAAATATTTGAACTTAAGTCATGAAACTGTAAATACACTAGAAGAGAGTGGAGAAGAAACTCTTGATGAAATCAGTCTGGGTGAGTATTTTATGAGGAGGACCCCCAGGGAAATTGAAGCAGCTTCAAAAATAAACTAATGGGACCTGATCAAACTAAAAATCTTCTGCACAGACAAGAATACAGTAAATAAAGGTAGCAGACAGCCATCAGAATGGGAGAATATATTTGCAGGTTAAGTCTCTGACAAAGGTTAAATAACAAGTATCCACAGAGAACTCAAACATATAAGCAAGAAAAGAACAAGTGATCCCATCACAGGCTGGGCAAGGGACTTGAAGTGAAACTTCTCTGAAGAAGACAGGTGCATGGCCTACAGTCATATGAAAAAATGCTCGTCGTCCTTAATCATCAGGGAAATGCAAATCAAAACTTCTTTCAGATATCATCTAATTCCAGTAAGTTAGCCCATATCATAAAATCCCAAGACCAGAGATGTTGGCCTGAATGTGGAGAAAAAGGAATACTTCTACACTGCTGGTGGGAATGCAAATTAATACATTCCTTTTGGAAAGATGTATGGAGAACACTTAGAGATCGAAAAGTAGATCTGCCATTCAATCCTATAATTTCTCTACTAGATATATACCCAGAATACAAAAAATATTATAACAAAGATATTTGCACCAGAATTTTTATTGCAGTCCAATTCACAATTGCTAAGTCATGGAAAAAGCCCAAGTGCCCATCGATCCACGAATGGATTAATAAATTGTGTTATATTTACACCATAGAATGTTAGGCAGCCTTAAAGAAAGATGGAAATTTTACCTCTTTTAAGTTTATATGGATGGAGCTGGAATATATTCTTCTTAGTAAAGTATCTAAAGAATGGAAGAAAAAGTATCCAATGTACTCAGCCCTACTATGAAACCTACTTATGCCTTTCATATGAAAGCTGTAACCCAGTTATAACCTAAGAGTATGGGGAGGACGGAGAGGGAAGGGAGGGAGGAGTGAGAATGGGTGGTGGGAACGTAATTGGTTGGATTACACCTATGCTGCATCTTACAAGATTATATGTGAAACTTAGTAAATGTAGAATATAAATGTCTTAACACAATAACTAAGAAAATGCCAGTAAGGCTATATTAACCAGTGTGATGAAAATATGTCAAATGGTCTATAAAACCGGTGTATGGTGCCCCATGATAGCATTAATGTACACAACTATGATTTAATAAAAAAAAAAAAAAAAAATTTCACAGAAAGAGTAAAATGAAGCTGTGGTATATGTATACCATGAAATACTACTCAGCCACTAAAAAGATGGAGATTTTACATCTTTTGTATTAACATGGATGAATGTGGAACACATTATTATTAGTAGTAAAGCATCATAAAAATGGAGAAACAATAATCCTATGTATTCAATTCTGATATGAGGACAATTAAAGTCCTAGTACATGGTGGGAGGTTGGGGATAGGGAGTGCTGAGAAAGGGAAGAAGAGAGGGTGTGGGGTACAAAGGGAATGGTACACCTTTTGAGGGCAGGACACAATTATAAGAGAGTCCTTATCTAACAAAAGCAATCAATGTAACCTGGTTCTATGTACCCTCAATGAATTCCCAACAATGAAAAGAAAAAGAACTTTCCAATCTATACCTGTATTCTAAGTGTTTTTGTTAGAAAAGGATGCTGAATTTTATCTGCATCTATTGAGAGAAAAATATGTTCTTTTTTTTTTTCTTTTTTTTTCTTCTATTGATATGGTGAATTACATTTATGGATCTGCATATCTTAAACCAGACTTGCATACCTGAGATGAAGCCTATTTCATCAGAATGGATATATATATTTTTTAAATGTGTAGCTGTAATCTTTTGGTTAAGATTTCACTGAGCATTATTACATCAATATTCACTAGTGAAATTATTCTGTAGTGTGGGAGGTAGATAGGTTGACTTCTCACTGGGGACCCTCCCTCAGTACTGAGAAATCCAATAGAACATACACAGATGCACCATCTCTTTGGGGCTCATCAATAGCACAGAAGATGAAAAGAGCCCAGAGACGCCCCCAAAATTGGCAAAGTCATTACAAATGTCCCTATATGCCAAGAGTAAACAGATGGAGGTGGGACAGAGCCTTTTACCAGGACTAAATCCTTTGAGCTCCTGATCTGAAGTTATGTTAGGGAATCTAGCTTGCTTCCCCTTTGGTTCCCCCCTTTCTAAATATGCTATAGACTGTTTTGTAGCAACCCCCTGTTGGTGCATCCATAATCCCATCCTCGTCACCATTATATTGAGGCCCACTGTCGCTGCCCATCACCACATAAATAGCTGGGATAAGGATTGAGGTACATTCCTGCAAGAGGTGGGCTTCCAATAGGTTCAGGGAGAGCCCTTAGCAACTTCTGTTGTGGCCTTTTATTGAAGAATTATACAACAAGTGTGGGGGCCGTTGCACTGGAGCTATGTCCTTGTTTTTTCTCCATGTGCTTGACTCCCACCCTGCTACACCATGAATGTCCAAAGTATAACACTTGTTTGCTAATGAGAGACCAATCTTAACTAATTAAAGCATGAAGATGATGGCTTGTCTCCAGGCTGCAAAACATCTTCATACTAGCTAGGAGATTGTCCTTCTCCCAGCACCTTCCTCAAGAACTGGTGAGTTCTTCTACAAGCCTGGTGCACAGTCTCCTACAAACCTCTATTCTGGTTTACTGTGTTCTGGTTTATTCAGCCCTTTTCTCTATCCAATCTTCCTGGGGACATGGGATTCTTTTAGCCCTATCGTTTGGCATTTTTGAATTTTGTGTATGGGCGTTGTATTAGAAATCTATAAAAGCCATCTGAGGAAGACAGATAATTTTTGCATTGTCCCAGTCTGTTGCTCAGCATGAGATAATGTATACCTTTCTCCAGGAATTCTCAGACTCTGTGTCTTAAGCCTTGTAGAGTATCATCATTTCCCCAGTAACACTGCCCCAGTAGGCTCTGAGCCCAGGTCAAGGTCCATAGGCAATGACCTGACATCATAGTTCTCCATTTTCCTTGGGTCCTTTTCTGATTTTGGAATTGGGGTAATATTTTCTTCAAAGACTATGTTGGGGAATATTCCTTCCTATTCAATGTTTTAGAATATGTACTTCAGCATAGGTGTAAGCTCACCTTTGAAGGTTTTATAGTCTGCCATTCAATCCTATAATTCCTCTACTAGGTATACACCCAGAAGACCAAAAATCACAAGACCAGAGATGTTGGCGTGGATGTGGAGAGAAGGGAACACTTCTGCACTGCTGGTGGGAATGCAAATTAATATATTCCTTTTGGAAAGATATATGGAGAACACTTAGAGATCTGAAAATAGATCTGCCATT
>CAUYPK010161344.1:0-12967 GCA_963574355.1 Loris lydekkerianus
ACTAGCCTATATCACAAACTCCGAAGACCAGAGATGTTGGCATGGATGTGGAGAAAAGGGAACACTTTTGCACTGCTGGTGGAAATGCAAATTATTACATTCCTTTTGGAAAGATATGTGGAGAACACTTAGAGATCTAAAAATAGATCTGCCATTTAATCCTGTAATTCCTCTACTGGGCATAAACCCAGAAGACCAAAAATCACATCATAACAAAGATATCTGTACCAGAATGTTTATTGCAGCCAAATTCACAATTGCTAAGTCATGGAAAAAGCCCAAGTGCCCATCAATCCATGAATGGATTAATAAATTGTGGTATATGTACACCATGGAATATTATGCAGCCTTAAAGAAAGACAGAGACTTTACCTCTTTTATGTTTACATGGATGGAGCTGGAAAATATTGTTCTTAGTAAAGTATCTCAAGACTGGAAGAAAAAGTACCCAATGTACTCAGCCCTACTATGAAACTAATTTATGGCTTTCACATGAAAGCTATAACCCAGTTACAACCTAAGAATAGGGGGAAGGGGGAAAGGGAGGAAAGGAAGGGGGGAGGTGGGTAGAGGGAATGGGATAGGTGGGATTACACCTGCAGTGCATCTTATAAGGGTACATGTGAAACTTAGTAAATGTAGAATGTAAAAGTCTTAGCACAATAACTAAAAAAAATGCCAGGAAGCCTATGTTAACCAGTGTGATGAAAATGTGTCAAACGGTCTATGAAGCTAGTGTATGATGCCCCATGATCATATCAATGTACACATCCATGATTTAATAAAATAAATAAATAAATAAATAAATAAATAAAAAGTAAACCCAGCCCCAAAAAGAAAAAAAATGTTCTTTAGGGATGGGGTCTTGCTTGTTTCCCAGGTTGGCCTCAAACTCTTGGTCTTAAGTGATCCTTTCACCTTGGCCTCCTAAAGTGGTCAGATGATAATATTTTTGTCAGTATTTTATTTTTTTAATAGTAGCTTAGCCAAATAATTGCCCAACACAATTTTTTTTTTGGAACATGCTACCAGGTCACTCAAACAAGCAAGTCTGGAATAATAATAAGACAACAACAGATAAAACATTGGTAAAACTAATAATCCAAATGTTTTTTACCTTTCTCTATTTCTGAATGTCCCACTGTTTCAAGTTGATTTGTTTTTCTAGTTTGGTGACCACTTGCTGTGTCATGAATTCAATCTCATCTGCTTGATAACTTCTTGTCTGAGATCTGGAAACCAATCTTCTCTTCCCGGTTCTGCCCTTTGGATAGATGAGGATGCCAGCAGTGTCCTTGGATCTTTAATGCTCAATCCCAAACTCTCAAGAAAGCTCGTCCCTTCTTATGTTTTACTGTCACATTAAAAGTTATTATTTCTCTTTAACTATTAGAAAAAGAGCAAGATTCTGAAGAGATATTTCATAAACAAAAATGGGATAATTCATAAGCCTACGAAAAGTATTAGGAATCAATGAAATGAAATGCATAGAAAATCACTGAGTTTTCATACTTTATCAGGAAAAGAACACTAATAAACAATAAAACTTTCTGATGTGGGGATGGGTGGTCACCCCCAGTTAGAGCTTTGCACGTGTCTGCCCCTCTTCCAGGGAGACTCGTCACCCTATGGGCCTTCTTGGCTAGAGTATGGCCTGTCAACCTTGAAGTCACATTTGTATCTTTTATGTTTCAGGTGAGTTTTCCTGATAAGCTTTATAGGACCCTTTATATTTTTTTCTTTCTCACTTCTAATAGTAGTGAAATGGATAATAGTATGATTAACTGTATTGCTTTTATTTCCATGAATATATTTTATTTTGTTAGCCATGGATTTACATTTATTTTCTTTTTCTTGCATAGTTAGGTAAGGGCCATAAACTGATGTGTGTGACTTATCCACCATTCAGTGGATAACTAATTGCCCTGTCATCACTGAAGTGCTCTACACGTAAAGCCCTGTCTCTCACATATCAAGTTCCTACGTGAGCCTGAGGCCCCGCTGGGTTCTCCTGCCCACTGCATAGAAGGGAACAGCACACGTAGAGGGCAGAGGTTGCAGCAGATAGAGAACACAGGAGTAATTCCTCAAATCTGCCTCCCCAGGAATTTGGAGGCTAGGGTTTTTAGGAGTGGTTTGGCGGGCAGAGGTCTAGGGAATCAGTATTGCTGATTGACTGGAGATGAACTCAGAGGTTTGAGAAACAGAATTGTCTTTTTATGTTGAGATAGTTTCTGAGTAGAGGGACTTTGGAGCTGTCGAGTCAGTTCCCAAGTATGGTCACTGGTCCAATTGGCTTGAGTTGGTTCCCCCAGAAATGTGGAGTCTGAAAGATATCTCAAAGGTAAGTTTTAGGTTTTACAATAGCCAGGCTATGCATAGAAGTCATTATGGAAGTGACAAGTCTTAGGGAAGATGGGATGTGTGAGTTCTAAACAGTAAGAATTACAAAAGGCAGCCATGAGACCACGCTGATTAACTTCTGGCTCTGCCTCCACCGCTGTGGAGATCTGGCCTTTAGCACAGTTCTGCCTTCTGTCCCCACATTAATACAGGTGGTTCCAGTTTCAGAGCTTTTGTTCTGTTTCAATGGTCTATTTGCCTCTTCCTGCAACCACTCCAAGTTTCAAATACGTAATTTATAGCATGTTTGATATCCATAAGGTGAAATCTTGCACATTCACTTCTAGAAAGATTTCAATCATTATCTCTTTGCCATCCACTTCCATCTTCAAACTTTGAATTCTTTTCTGTAGAAAATATGATAAGGTGGATGGTAAGTTTTCCTATTCTGTCTTCTGTGTGTCATCTCCTAGTTCCTCAGTGCTGCTTTCTGTGTATTTTCCCCCATGGATCTACGTTCTTGCCCATTGATATTTCTCTTTAAATATATGTGTTCTGCTGTTGAATAAGTTTATTAAAAATACAATGACAATTCTCCCATTTTCCATTTCTATATATTTTATTTGGTGATTTTTCAGTTCTTCCTGTATGTGTTTTATTACCTAAGTTTTAAATTTCCTCTTTTATTTACTGAAATATATTCAATGTGTATATATGTATACACACACACACATGTAATAGCCTAAATCTCAAATTCCAAAATTGCAGCCATTAAAAAAGCCTGATTTTGCTGTTTGTGCTGACCTTACTCCCTTCTTAACAAGTCTGCGACTTGAATTGTGAATTCATCTGTTGTATTCTTTTCACGTGGGAATAGTTTGAGGAATGGGTCAAAAGCACATAAACTTTTAAAGAAAAAATGTAAATTTCTTTTTGTCATTCACATTTGGAACTGTTTTATATTGAATTATGTATTTGTTTTTGTTTGCTAGTTGACCATGTAATAAGCACTGTGGGTTCAGGCTCCAAACTCACGTGCCAAGAGGTCTTGTGTTTGAGCCATGAAGCAAGGTTGTTTACCCCTATGGGGGCTGAGACTTGAGTCCCCTCGACCTTGGTCTTTGTGGAATTGTCACTGTTACTCCTACTATTGTTTGCATTCTGAATCTCACCAAGGATGTGGCTCACTCCACAAGGCAGTTTTACGTGGGGTTCCAGGTAAAATGTCTGTTCATGCCTATTAAAACTAGAATGACTCTCTTAGTTTGCTTTTGTGTTCTAGAATCCATTGAGAGTAGCATTTATTCTAGACTTAAATTAAAATACTGTCACTTTTGTTGAAGCTAAGTTGGTCTAGGCCGAGTAGACTTCCTCTTTGTACTTCCAGCTTCCCCATGATCTGGTTGACAAAGTGTGGGATAACATTCCTGACCACCAAATGTTCAAACCAGGGTGAGTCTGAAGAATGAACTGTGGCGACCTTGCTTCCTTCTCAAGCCCTTTCCAAACCCAGTGTGGTGAACATGTCTCTTTTAAGAACAGCATGCTGTGATCTTTCTGATTAAACAAAGTGTCTCAGGCATAAGCAGAAGGGAAAGCTGGCATCTAATTGCACCTGGCTACCTCCAGCAACCTGTGGTCAGTGGCCAGCTGGGTCCTGGCCTGTCCATATTATTCTAGATTAATTTTGCTGGGTTTTCCTTCTAAGTTTTCTTATGCATGTATAAAAAGTTTTCTTACTGAGTAGGCTATGTTACCATAAAAAAATGCAGAGTTTAATGATAACTATTTTCTACCTATGTCAGCTGCTTCACCTAGAAAATTAATTAATTCTAATAATGATTGGATTATTTTTCCAGGCAACTCAAGAAAGGTTTTGGATGTTTATTCTGTCATAGGTAAAATAATTAATATTGCTGTGAATGGTATTGCAATTGTAAATTCAGATAAAAAGTTCATTATTTTTAGAAAACCAAATATTTCTTGATTATTCACAGCATCATAGAGCAAATGGTGTTCTTATTATATTACAGAAACCACTGCAGCAGAAATACATTTGTTGTATTACAACAAATACATTTGGTTGTGAACCTGTTATTGTATTACAACAAATGCATTTGGTTGTTATAAAGATATAATTTATTCTGTGTCCAAATCAACTACACTATTTTACCAATAAAAAAATCTGTGGTTGTTACAAATATTTTATATATATATATATATATATATATATACACACACACATTTATTGTAGCTTAACTACACAATTACCAAATGAGGCTAATGAAAATTATGCTAAATTTTATATATAGAGAGAGATGGATAGCCACACCATGTTTACCTAATGTCAACATGGTAGACTTTCTTGCTGATCAATAACTTAGAAAGGCATATGACTTTTGGAGAACTTTTTAAAAAGTTAACTGACGTATCTACAACAGCATTGAACTATATTTAATAAAAGGGCCCTCTAAAATTTGGTTGCGTACTGTTTAAATTCTGTTGCAAAACTGTAGTAACATTACTTAATGACTAAATCCCCACATATTTTCAACTTTAGAAAAGTGTAATTAGTGGAAATAAATACTGCAAAGAGAAAACACTAAGATTTTCTTCGAAAGGAACTGAACAAATTAAAGAATAATGGATCATGTGATACACAAGTGTTACTGCTTTTTTAAAAAACAACATTTTGGAATGCCTCTATCTGCAGAAAGAAACTTCTGATAGAACACCGGTGGCTAAAAGTAATTTGTAGTCTGCAGCCAAATATAATTAATAGGAGAAACCTATAATATCACACAACCTACATTCGCTGCAACATTCAATAGAAGAACAAATAGATAAAGGCTCTGGTGTAAAAGAAAAGCTCTCCACCAGGGGACAAATTGAATACATCTGTAAAAACGTGTGGGCTAAAATATTTACATATTTCAATTAAAAAAAAAAACCATTAATTGAGAAAGCCTCCCTTCTGAAGATTGTTTTTTCTTTTAGGCTCACAGATTGTCTCACCCTCCGGGAGGAGAGCACTTTTCTGTCCCTTATAGGGAAGAGTTAATCGAGGAAGCTATTAACATTTTCAAACGTGTTTTCCATAAATTGTGACTTTGAAGAGATGGCAGGTAATTTCCCCCAAACATTTAAAATAGTGAGAACATGCTTTAAGCCTTACAATCTTGAGAATAAGTAAGCACGATCTGGTATGAGAGATGTACACAGCCAGCTGAGGAGCTGAGCCCCTGGTGTGGCTGCAGAGGACTGGACAGTCCTCTGCCATCAAAGACAGGTGGAGACAGGTAGAGACAGGTGCACCCGGGGGCACGGAGTGTGGGCGGGAGAAGAGTGACAGCAACGCCAGGCTCCAGCGTGGGGAACAGAGCAAAGGGTGGGAGGTCCAAGAGGAAGTGTGTTCATTGTCCTATGTCCTATGTCCTACGTCAGGATCACAATTGGTGATCCCGGGGTCTTAAATTCAACCTTCCTTGGGGACACCACTCTGAGCCGATGTGTTTTCTGCTCAGGAAGCCCAGGTGACACCTGCCCAGCAGATCAGCAGGGAGGCAGAGTGCAGAGGCCTTGTTTGTCCTGTCTCTCTCCAAAGAACAAGCTCATGGTGCACTGGCCACCTGCCGGCCCCTCAGCCCAGCTTCTCTTCTTCACCTCTGCAGCCACATCGGCCACAGGAAGGGCAGCCCTGGCAGTGACAGCGCGTGTGGCGACAGATGTGCCTTCAGGATCCAGGCAGCTTGAGCCGGGGGCCAATCATCAGTTACGACGATGTGACTCACGCTTCCAGAACACGCCAAGGGGGAAAGGCAAAGGAAGCAAAGGAAGCAGGAAACTGGCTGCCCGTTTCTCCATGTGGACAAGAATAAGATTGAATATGGAGTGACTAAATTAGCTTAATGATAGTTAGTTTCACTAGCGCGAAGCTGTAGTGTAGGAGCTCATGAGAAAGCTGAAGTTAGTTACACTGAAGGTTCTGGTTGTGAATCCAGCGCTGCTGTGTCTGAGAATGGGTCAAAATTATAACACTGTTCATGATGCTGGAATTTCAGGTAAGTTTACTTTGGATTTGACATGTCTCCCCACACACTTCATCTGTCATGTGAATGTGTGTAGTCTGTGGCTGCACTTAGTATACTATTTGGAGCATTCACCTTTTTAATAAATGCTATTGTTAAACTCACAAATTAGACAACACTTTTGGCCCAGTGTGGCCGGGTGAAGTAGAGCAGGTGCTAAAATTTGAATGTATCATGAAAGCGTTTCTGAATCAAAGTTTGCGGAGTTTTCACAACGTGGCCCAATTCTGGGTGACTTCTTCACTTCGTGATTGTCCTTCAGTTTGGTGGCCTGTGTGAGAGTCCCAGTGGGAGGCGAGAACATGGGCTGGCAGGTGCCAGGAAACAGCCAAATGCACAGAGACCAGCCAGGATCAGAAGCCATCTGGCAAATGAAGAGCCCTGCGAGGCCAGGCCAGGAGGGTCCCCGCAGGCTGGCCGCCACCCCATCCCCCTTCATCAGCCCCCAGCCTGGGCTCCCAGAGGCTTCTCTGCCGGTCTGTGGCTGCTTGACAATGGTCCCTAATCCCAGCGCTCTCAGAGGCCGAGGGATGAAGGTTGTTTGAGTTCAGAAGTTCAAGACCATCCTAAGTGAGAGACTCTGCCTCTACTACCGTGTTTCCCCGAAAATAAGACATCCTCTGAAAATAAGACCTACTTGCAGGTTTCCTTCTGGGCAAAAATAAGGCCCCCCAGGCTCTGTCTCAAAATGAAAATTAATTTACTGTAAACTGGTTGCTAGGGCCGCCCTGACTGGCGTCTAGCAACCAGTGACGTTATGCGGAGTCCTGTGATGTCACTGCTGTGTAGAGGTGGAGTGGAGATCGGAGTGAGCAGTGAGTAGGGGCGGGAGAGAGAAGGAGACTTTCACAGATGTGTGTAGAAGAACAGGAGGATCAGAGCTGACGGGTCGCCGTGAACAATAGATGTGTACCGTATTCTTCTTCATGGAAAAATAAGACATCCCCTGAAAATAAGACCTAGCGCATCTTTGGGAGCAAAAATTAATATAATACACTGTCTTATTTTCGGGGAAACAGGGTAAAACCTGAAAAACTAGCCAGGTGTAGTGGCAGGCACCTGTCATCCCAGCGGGCACCTGTAGTCTGGGCCACCAGGAGGCTGAGGCAAGAGAATCGTTCCAGCCCAAGAGTTTGAGGTTGCTGTGAGCTGTGATGTTAGGGGGCCACAAAGTGAGACTGTCTAAAAAAAAAAAGTCCCAAACTTTTTTTTATTTTTTCCCTGGGATTTTCCTTATGACAAGAAGTTGTTTAACTTTTTTATTAATTAGCACTGCCCTTATCATTATCATTATGCTTATGGAGCCACAGGGACGCGGAGCCTGAATCCATTCTGTGTAATCAAGTGGGAAATCCCATCCCTGCCGTTTGTCAGTGGCTTCTGTGCCTTTCATGTCTTTATCCTAACATTTGCCAGATCCAGATGAATAGATGGCTTTGGTCTTCTCAAAAGAAATAACAATGTCAACTTCACACTTGTTTTATGATGGAAAATCTTTGTCATCATGGCTTTCACATGAAAGATACATTTGCCACTTCCCAAATGTCAACTCTAATAGAAAGGGGATATAAATGATAGATTTCTCAGTAGCCATCAACCCTTTAAGGTTATGACATGATGTGACACACCTATTTGTCATGGTAAAGTAAGCACTTTTACTGATGTCTTGAATTTTTTAGTGTTTTCAAGTACCGTACATAGTCTGAGTTTATTCTGAAGTGTAAAAATTTTTATAGCATCTTTCATGTCAGGCCTTACTTATAGGTAATTAAATTATTAATCATTAATAAATATTGATGTAGGAATTACTTTTTATAAACATAATTTGTATGATTTATGTATTTTTAAGTAAAAATAAAAAAGCCTTTCAAAAATAGCCAAAAGAATGAGATACAATTCTAAGAGCCCACGATGGCAGACATAGCCATTTTTTGAAAGTAAATGTCACTAGTAAAAAATTCTGTTGCTGTAGAATAACTCATATGTACATAAAGCACAATTTAAGGTTGTTTTAAAAAGCATAAACTAATATTAAATGTTAACAAAATTAAAATAGTGAACATGCAAATGTCGTGACTATCAAGGGGTAGTCTCAAGATGAGTACTTGAAAGAAATTCAAATTATGACACTTTCTGTTTACCTTTCCTTTTTCCCCTATATCTATTTTACTCTTTATCCATTAAAAAAAATCCATAAATTATCATTTGTCACTCTTGGACCACTTCCTCACTTGATAATTTTATTTAAGAGTAACGACTACCATTTGTCTTCAAGATCTGGAGGCATAGACACAGGAGGTAATCAGCAGATATTCTTTTTGAACATCACTTTTATTAGTATTTTAAATACAGCTTTCCTTAAAGTGCACAGAAAGGCATTATTTTTGCCTTGTGACCCTACACTACTGCCACCAACTTCCACCATGTCCCTCCCAGCTCCTAATGCCTGCCACCCTGGACACAGAGGTCACTTCTCCTTAAGAACTCTGCAGTGTAAACACAACCAACTTTTGGTGCTTTGGAATTTACCTGAAGGTGAGAATAACCAATGCCTCTAGTGACTCTCTCTTCTTGAGCTGCAGCCTGGAAGTCTAATTATTTCCATACAGCAGGAAGCCCCTTCCCCTTTGCCCTTCTTCCTTTCCAATGTCCCATGGCTGCTTTGGATGGAGAAGGCTCCATCAGGAGATTTACAGAGTTGTTAGAAGAGAAATTTGGGGTGAACAGAGTGGTCTGAGAATCATAGTGTATATTTTATATATGTGTGTGTGTGTTATAAATATGTTACGTATATAAATGAGGTTAAACACAAATTATACCGTGATTCAAGTTAAAAATATGACCCTTTGAAGTACCGCCCAGCTGGAATGTTGCACACGTTATTTCTTCAATCCTGTAGTCAATGACCTTAACATGCTGTGCATGTGGTTTTATCACGAAATTGAGGCTGCTGTAGTAAACTGTCTTCACTGAGTCATGTGGTCAAAAGTTAGATGAGCTTTTGCATTAGATCTATTTTTATTTCTACCCTCAATCTTTTAAGGTGTCCAGTTTTGATGTGATTCAGTGCTCTGGTCAGTGGGTGTTCACACAACCCAGCAAGTGCCCCTAGTGAACATCTAAGAATGAACGCAGAGCCATTGGTAAGTGGCAGGAACAACTGAACCAGAATAAACTTATTACTAGATTTTTTTTTTTTTTTTCTTTCTGTGAGACAGAATGTCTCTGTCGCTCAGGTTAGAGTGTGGTGGTGTCAGCATACCTCATGGAGACCTCAAACTCCTGGGCTCAAGAAATCCTCCTGCCTCAGCCTCCTGAGTAGCTGGGACTACAGGTGCCACCACACCCTGCGAGTTTTTCTCTATTTTTAGAGACAGGGTCTCCATCTTGCTCAAGCTGGTCTAGAACTCCTGAGCTCAAGGAAGCCACCTGAGTCGGCCTCCCCAAGTGTTAGGATTACAGATGTGAGCTAATGTGCCATTGATGACTAGTTTTTTTTTTTGTTTGTTTGTTTTTTCAGCCTTACATTGCTTGAGGCACTGTTATGTTAACTACGAGTATAAAACATTGCATTTTCTCAAAAACAATAATGAAGTTTTTATTAAATGCGCACCAGCAGGAGCCAGGTATTGTGACAATAAATACACATGCACTGCCCTATTCAGCCTGCACCCAACCTTGAGTGGCACCCAGCTGCACCCCTCCATTCCCAAACCTTGGTGGGAATGGAAGGTTGCAGCTGGGCTGTGCACCTTGGTCCGGATGAAGGCCAGTCAGTGTGAGAGCCAGGATCCACCCTGAGAACTCGGGGTCCAGCTCGAGCACCTGAGCTATTAGACAATGGCCTCCCTTCACCTGGATGCATGTCCTGTAGTGATGCAATTCATAATTGCTGTGAGTGGTCAGCAAATTGGCTTTATAAAGACCACCAATGTCTTTGCTCATTCCCCTTAACTGCTTTTATTTTCTTCTGTGGAATTTTTGATGTTTGTTCTGGAAAAATCTGTTTTATTGCCCCATATGGAATTTCACTTCTAATGTGTTGTAATTGTGCTATGTTTTGGATGCAGTATTTTACTTGTGTTAAGCTGTTCCTGATGTTTATATTTGGAAAACGGTGACACTTCCGTCAAACATAAGATTTTAAAGGGATTATAACATTCAATTATGCCTTCTTAAAGATACTTTTAGATTTTTTTTTTGCTTTTTCATCTCTCTAATGGGATAATAAATATGAAAATATTTACAAATAATTGCTGTGTGTCCTGCCCTTCAGTCACACAGTAATGGGATAAGGCAAAAGGTTTAAAGATTATGCAAGATAAACATAGGAAAAGCTGCAGACTGTATCTGGGCAGCTGGATATAGCTACTTTGAGCTGGTAGCTGTTAATAGTGGATTTATATGTGTAAACAGAGTCTCTGGAAAAAATTTACCATCCTGGGAACCTTATGTTCTTTTTCTGTTTGTAAATATTCTTTGGTAACAGCGTCTTTGTATTATAATTTTCATAGTAAGTACTACAGCAGATGTTAGAAAATTTTTGTCTTTGCTTTGTCACATAACATAGTTACACAGTTATACCTTACTCTGTCAGAATTGTGATCTTAAAACTTAAATTTATAAATCTAATAAACATTTTAAATTAATGGCCCTAGTAAAGTTACCCATCAATGAATATTTATAACTAAAATGATACATTTATTATATAATTAAAAATTATACTGCTGCTGTACACAGTTTCTTAAACTTCTTTATTCTAATTAAAATAGTACTTTTAGCACACAGGTTTTTTTAGCACTTTTATTAAAATAACTCAAATATGTATATGTGCCTAAATATATACATGGATATGTATTCACATGTGAAAAAACATGTATACTATGTATTTCAAATTGTGGGGTGTTTTGGAAAACACAAAATGTTGTCACCTTTAAGCCAAGTCTCTGAGGCATTCTTGTATGATCAGAAGCAAATAGGACTTCCTTAATGAGAAAAGGCCAACCAGAAGAAATGGTTTAATATTCAACATATGAACATATGTTTGGCTTTTTGTTTGTTTGTTTGTTTTTGTTTTTTGTTTTTGCAGTTTTTGGCTGGGGCTGGGTTTGAACCCATCACCTCCGGCATATGGGGCCTGCGCCCTACTCCTTTGAGCCACAGGCATTGCCCCATGTGAATATATGTTTTTGCCTTAGATATAAGTACATGGTTTTCTGACACCTATAAGATCATAGGGAAATAAATAAGATGGCAGGAAGGGAACCTGCTGCACCAGGGGCAACTGTGAGCAGCACCACACCCAGGACCGTCCCTAAAGCTCAGCAGAGTTTGTGCCCCTGCAATTGGTGACCAGGGAGGCTAGGGACACAGAGAAAGTACAGGAAGTTGCATCCTGGCTAACTTCAAGTGCCACAACAGACGCAGCTGCGCTGGAGAGAGACACGTCCAGACCCACAAACGCCTCCCAGGGTAAAGGCTCTGGGGACGTGGCCAGCTAGAGGTAACTCTGAGCTGCTTTCTGCTGGCTCTTTATGTTTCTGACATAATCACTAAAAGGTGTTTTTGTTCTGCTGAGCCCACTGGGGAGACTTAGAGAGGAGAGCATGGTCCCCAAGGGACAGTTAATATTCTCTGTGTCACAGAAGATGAAGAGTGTAGAGCAGGGTTGCTGGGAGCCATCTGGAGGTGGGGAGCAGCCAGAGGGGCCAGGGTGGGAAAGCAACAGCCGGTCAGGAGCTTGCAGGGGCCACAACTCGGCTGTCCCAATAGTCAGATTTCCCGTCTCCAGTGGTTGTGAGGGCCGGACAGGAAAAGAATGTCTGGTATTTAAGTTGTCTCCCTGCTGGTGCGTTAATACAAATTTACTCCAAATCCTGATGTCTTCAGCAAAAGTTGCTTTTCTCTGGAATGGTTGGCTTTGAGTATTCATGGTGTTGCTAAGGACTTGTTTATGTTTTCCCTTGTGTTAAATCATGGAGAGAGGCCTGAGCTCCCACCTAGACTCTGGTGTACACAGCACAGAGGGACAGGCTGGACCCCAGGGCTGTCCAACCTTCGCAGCACAGAGAGAGGGGCTGGACCCCAGGGTGGTCCCACCTTCACAGCACAGAGGGAGGGTCTGGACCCCAGGGTGGTCCCACCTTCACAGCACAGAGGGAGGGTGTGGACCCCAGGGTGGTCCCACCTTCACAGCACAGAGGGAGGGTGTGGACCCCAGGGTGGTCCCACCTTCACAGCACAGAGGGAGGGTCTGGACCCCAGAGTGGTACCACCTTCACAGCACAGAGGGAGGGTTTGGACCCCAGGATGGTCCCACCTTCACAGCAAAGAGGAAGGGGCTGGACCCCAGGACAATCCAACCTTCACAGAGCAGAGGAAGGGGCTGGACCCCAGGGTGGTCCCACCTTCACAGCACAGAGGGAGGGGCTGGACCCCAGGACAATCCAACCTTCACATCACAGAGGAAGGGGCTGGACCCCAGGGTGGTCCAACCTTCACAGCACAGAGGGAGGGTCTGGACCCCATTTGGTCCC
>CAUYPK010161350.1:0-37165 GCA_963574355.1 Loris lydekkerianus
TCATTCATTTGTTAACACATTCAGTATGTGCTGACTATTTTTGTAATTCCATTTGTAGAAGAAGAAAAAGTTTTTCCTCTACTCTTGAAGCTTGAATAATTGAATCTATAAAATAAACTAGCAGCAGGCAGATTAATAGGAGAAAAGGTCTACACATTTATTATGTGCGTGGGGCCATCACTGGAAAGGAAGGGAATACCCCCAAGACCCAGGGAGATCTAGAAGCTTAGAAACCCTCTTCATGGAGAGGGAGATGTAGGAAACTTAGGGGAGAGGATACAATTTTTGGAAAGATGAATGGGCCCTTACAAGAATTGGTATAGCCCATGACAAAGTCTGCCTAAGCGTGGGATCCCCTCCAGACTCCTCTCCTGTGATGGCCGTTTAATCCTCTAATCATTGACTAGATTCCCAGGGTAAGGATTTGTGACCGTAAAGTTTGTTTTAGAGGCTCTGTCTTTAGGTAGATAAGGGATATTCAGAAAACCTACCCCTGTACTTGTGTTCTCGAAGTGCCCTAAGTTCAAAAAATCAGCATACCCCAGTGGCATATTTTGGGGTGGCATTTCCCGAACTCCTTCACGTTCTGTGTGTAATGAGCAGTTCCATACACAGGGCAGCCTTGTGCCTCATTCAGTGCCTGGGCAGTGACAGATGCTTGGGTATCACAGTGCCAACAGATGTGGCAAGAAGTGGTATAAGAAATGTGGAAATGATGTGCAGTAGGCGTTCAGGAAGACCCTTCCAACCTGGTGTGAGAAGAGCCGGCTTTGACAATGAGGAGGCATCAATTCACTCACTACTGAGTGTTGTGACCACATAAATGATCACGCAAGACACAGATTGACAGTACACGCTACAAGTTTGAACCTGGGTGTGTCTGACCCCAAGGCTGAGTTTCTTGCTGAGTGGCCCTGAGATTGGTGGTTTCTGAGCAGCATCAGAAAAATAAATTGGTTTTTGAGAACAGCCATGGTATTCTATCTGTTTATTTACATGTCCAGCCTGTTTATTCTTCTATTAATTCTCCCCAGCAATTTAGTCTACACAATGCCGGGCTAACCTGTCCTCCACAGTGCCTTATGGGCGTCTCTGTGTACAGGATGGCTTCTCCTCATCTTAAGATGTTTACTTAACCAAAAGTGCTGGCTGTCCCTATATCCATGTGGAAACAGAATCCTGTGGCATGTCAGCCCTCAAAATCTCACCCAAACTCACTTTCCTCCTGTTTCAAGCAAGTGGGTGGTGACATGAGGCACCCCGGATTCTGCATTACACTTTCCACATTTCATGAGACCCAGTTCCTGGAGGAGGCTAGAGCCTGGCCAGCCACGTCCCAGTGGGACATTCCCTCCTCTCTGTAGCTGCCTTCCTGACTACATCAGGCTGTTGTCCCTTCACTTTCTGCCTGTAGAATAGACATCCTCAGACAGTAATTCCTGGGAGAAAATTTAGGCCTAGGGATAGAACTTTGCAAACACAAATATTGAGAGAATATCTAAACCACTGATGGGAAAGAAGATGAGAAAAGAAGAGCAAGAACATCCCCGGACATTGCAGAGGGTGAGGCATACATTCAAACTTTTCTGGATTTCTGGATTCATATGAGGTCTGATAATTCAGTTTGCAAGCTCATCCTAGAAAAAATGCTACCTACTTCATTGCTGAATATCACTATCGTCACCTTTAAACTACTTCCCTTGGGAAGCTATGAAGTCAGCACCTAGTCCACCCTTCAGAGCAATTCTAGAACTCTTTTTCTGGAATGGTCATCAGAGCTGCGGTCATATAGCACAGAAAAACACACAACAACAAGAATAACTATCACTTAGCAAGATGCCACCACACAAGGACACTAATACAACTGTGAGACACTGATATACCAAGGTTATACAACCTTACCAAGTTGTTTGTACAGTGCTGCCAAGATATGTATGCTGTATTTGTGTCCTTACTGTTACCAGTGAGTTTTATACCTTCAGAAGATTTCTTATTTTCTTTTCTTTTTGTTTTGTTTTGTTTTTTTGAAACTGGGTCTCACTCTCTTGCCCTGGCTAGAGTGTGGTGGCACCATAGTTCACAGCAACCTCAAACTCTTGGGCTCAAGTGATTCTCTTGCTTCAGCTTCCCAAGTAGCTGGGACTACAGGTGTCCACCGTAACACCCGGCTTTTTTTTTTTTTTTTTTTTAAGAGAAGGAGTCTTGCTCTTGCTCAGGCTGGTCTCAAACTCCTGAACTTAAGCAATCCTCCCACCTTGCCCTCCCAGAGTGCTAGGATTACAGGCATGAGCCATGGTGCCTGGCCAGAAGATTTCTTATTGTTCATTAATGTCCTTTGCTCTCAGACTGAAGAACTCCTTTTAGCATTTCTTGTAGGACAGATCTACAAGGCATTTATATTGATGAAATCTCTCAGTTTTTGTCTAGGAAAGTCTTCATTACTCCTTCATGCTGGAAGGATATGTTTGCAGGATTCTAGTCTTTAAGTTATTTACCTTCAGCACTCTGACTATGTCATGCCACTCTGTCTTGGCCTGTGAGGTTCCTACTGAGATGTCTGCTGCCAGATGTATTGGATCTTCTTTATATGTGATTTTTTTTTCTTTTTTCTTGCTTCTCTTGGGAACTTTTCTTTATTCATGATCTCTGGGAACGTAATTATTAAATGCCTCAAGGTATTCTTATTTGGGTTAAATCTGTTTGGTGTTCTATGATCTTCTTGTACCTGGATATTGATGTCTTTCTCTAATTTTGGAAAGTTCTCTATCATTATTTCTTTGAATAAACTTCCTACCTCTGCCCACCCTCCCACCTTCCTTTTAAGGCCAATACTCTTAGATTTTCTCTTTGAAGGCTATTTTATACATTTTGTAGCTGTGTTTCATTCTTACTTATTCTTTTTTCTTTTTTCTCTTCTGACTGTGCATTTTCAAATAGTCTTCAAGCTCACAAATTCTCTCTTCTGCTTGGTCAATTCTGCTGTTAAGAGATTCTAATGCATTTCTCTGTCAATTGAATTTTTTTTTTATTTTTTTGGTCAATTGAATTTTTAAGCTCTGGAATTTCTGCTTGATTTTTAAAAAATTAAAATTTTTTAATTTTAGAAAATTTAAAAATTAATTGATTTTTAGTCAATTAATTGTGGCGCAGTGTGTAGTGCGCTGGCCCCATATACTGAGGGTGGCGGGTTCAAACCCAGTCCCAGCCAAACTGCAAACAAAACAAAACAAAAAATATATATAGCTGGACATTGTGGCAAGCACCTGTAGTCCCAGCTACTTGGGAGGCTGAGACAAGGGAATCGCCTAAGCCCAGGAGTTGGAGTTTGCTGTGAGCTGTGACATCATAGCACTCTCCCAAGGGTGACAAAGTGAGACTCTGCCTCTAAAAAAAAAAAAAAAAAAAAAAAATTATTTCAATCACTTTGTTAAATTTCTTTAATAGGTTTCTGAATTCCTCCTCTGTGTTGTCATAAAGTTCATTGAGTTGCCTGACAGCTGTTTTGAATTCATTTTCTGAAAGTTCACACATCTACATCACTCTGAGATTAATCATTGGTACCTTATTTAGTTCATTTGGTGGAGTCAATATCTTCCTGGTTGTTCTTGATGCCTATAGATATTTATCAATGTCTGGACATTGAAGAATTAGGTATTTATTTTAATCTTCACAGTCTGGGCTTGTTTGAACCATCTTTTTTGCGAAGGATTTTCAGATACTCAAATAGAGTTAGGTGTTATGATCTAACCCTCTAGTCACTGAAGCTATATCCACATGAGAGGTCCCCAAGGTTGTAAGGCTGTAACTCTTATGCACCCTTAGTGGTAACATCTTGGTGATCTTGGATAAAATATGGGACCGTTTTCTGGATTACCAGGCAAAGTATCTCACTCTCTTCCCTCACTCTCCATGCTGGGCTGCCGGAGTTGGGGGAGAAGTGATGTGGGCACTCCCTCATGGCCACCAATGCCAGGTCACATCTGAAGCCAGTCCAGTCTCACCCAAGCCTATGGTGACTGTTGCCTGGCTACCAATGATGTTTATCAAAACCCAAGGGCTCTTTAGTCAGCAGGTGGTGAATCCTTCCAGGATTGGATTCTTTCCTGCAGGGCAACATGTTTCCTTCTGGCTCAGAATGGGTCCATAAATACCATCTAGGAACTAAGGCCTGGAATTAGGACTTCAGGTTCTGCTTGGTACTTTATTTTACTCTGGCTATGCTGATACCTAAGTTGCAAAACAAAGTCCTCTGACCTCTTCCCTTTCCTTTGTCCAAGAGGAAGAAGACTCTTCCTGCATGAAGTTAGGGGAGGGGTGACACAGATACAGTGTTGGTTGTACAGTGTTGCTGGTGTCTCACTGGGTTATGTGCACCCCAAGTCCCCTGGCTCTGAGCCAGCATAGCTGCAGGAATTGCCCAAGGACTGCAGCTTTGGTGGCCTCATGACTGCCTTATGAATTTAGTCCAGGCCCCAGATGCTCTTTCTCAGGTAGTAGTGGGCCTAGCAGGGACTAAGTCTTGAGGGCAGATTTTCCTCTGGCCAAGATGGTTTAAAGGCTCTCTCCTTGGTGCCAGTGGAATTCTGACCTATGTTGTAGTTCCCTGTTCCAGGTTGGCCCTGAGTTTCAACACAAAGCCCTCCAATCACTTCACTCTCCCTCCTCAGGGCACACAAAACCTCTCTGCACTCAGCATTGGGGGTAGGTTGGTGTAGGCAACACAGGACCGTCTTGTTTGTCCTCCTCAGTGCCTCTTTCCTTGATATAATGTAAAAAGCAGGCAGTACAACCTCTCACCTGTTGAATTAGGTGGAGAGACATCCCTGGAGATTTCTATTTGGCCATCTTGCTCTGCTCCCCCATCCTTATTTTAGAGACAAGGAAATTGAATCTCAGAGCAATTAAATAATCTCTCAGTCTCACTTTGAATGAATGTAAGTTCTGATGTTGGACTTCAAAGAGCTACAGTGGCTCTTCTAAATTTTAACCCTTAAGTTAATTCCCCCTGCCACCCCATCATCCTGGTGTCAAGAGAGCTTCCCTTGTCCCTGAATCACAGTGGCAGTGGCACTGCTGAAGAAATCCTGGCTAACTTGGGGAGGGCTCCTTCTGCTGCACTCCCTACTGGCTCACAACTCTGGCCTAGCCTGTAACCTTGCAGAACTGTCAGACTGTGGTAGCCACAAGATGATGTAGTGAGAACTCTTTGAAAACATTGATAAGTTTTCTTTTCTAGAGCTACCCATCGTTGTGTTTTTGTTTTCATTTTTGTAAAGTCTCTTCCCACCTCCCTCCAGTTTTATTGAGGTATAACTGACAAACAAAAGTAGATTACATTTACCACATATGACATGATGCTTTGGTCCACAGTTGTTTTTAATTGGTGACATCAGTATGTTCACAGGTATGAGTGATTAATGATATATTTGGACTCATTTCAGCTACCTTTCTTCTGTCTTCTATTTACTATTGCTTTGTCTTTTCTTCTCTCTCTCTCTCTCTGCTTTTTAGTTTTTTATCCCCACTTCTTACCTCTACAGATTTGGCAATAAAACAGTCTATTTCTAACTCCTCAGTGGTCCTTAAACTTGAACATGTAACACAGAAAGCTGGAGACTTCTCCACATAGATTACTAGGACCCTCACTCAGGAGTTTCTGATTTAGTAGATCTGAGGTAGGCTCTGAGAATTTGCATTTGTGATAAAGTCTCCAAATGACTCTGATGCTATTCCTTTGGGGCCATACTTTAAGAACCACTGTTTCAGAGCAAAGTTTCATTGCCTTTGGCCAGTCAAGATACCTTGAAGAATATTGAAAACTGCTGATCTTCTCCCTCTCCAAATTACAACTACCTGCAAAATTTTGCACTCAACTTTTGGGATGGATAGTCCCTCCACTCCAAGCCAATCCACAGATTCTCTAGGAATCCCTGAGGATCTCCAGGAAAGAACTTCTGCTTGAGAGAATATTTTATTATTTGAGGAAACTGTGATATTGGTATGCAGGATTTACATTCTTAGGCTTCTGCAACAGCTTGCGTGTACACCTGCAAGTCCTGGTTTAGCAGTAGATAGTAACTAAGTATTTAGCATATGCCAAGGTAATGGGGATAAAGTTCTATGCCTCTTAGAAGACTCATGTGGCAAGTACACAGGGAGGTGGACCACAGCAATTACAGCTCTGCACAAAAGTCACAGAGAGAGGGACAGTAATAAGAGCAAAGTCATAAAGGCTTCCACCCCAGGTCCCCCAAGCCCCTGGGACAACCCCAACCATTCTTGGAAAAAAAAAGCCTATAGCTCTCTTCTCAAGCTATGTGTTTATTTCGGTTCTCTTCTCGTGATTTGTGTGCTTGACCTTTCCACGTGAAGCTCCTTCTGCATTTGATGTCCCTGCTATGAGGCCAAGAAAATGAAGCATTTACACAAGAAGTCACCAGAATGTTTCCTAGAGGAAAAAGTGGTGTTGAAACTAATTCCTGGATGAAGAACAAGGCTCGGGCCTAGGGATATTTGAGGAAGGGGTCAACATGTATAGGCAGAGAGAACACTGTGTCCCAAGGCCTAAATGTGAAAGGCGGGCAAAAGTGTTAGGAATATTTTTTCCTAAAAAAAAAAAAAAGAATGAGAGCCACTCAAGGATTTTAAGGAAGGGAGAGAAGGGAAGAGTAGCATCAAGAGCATGTGAGGCCAGAGGGGAGCAGAGGAGGAGAAGGCTCCAAACAGAACCAGGGAGTCACTGCCAGTGTGGCCTGTCCCTTTCCCACCACACCCTGTGCACAGCCTGATTGGGACAAGGCTGATTGGGAGAAGACTCCAAACAGAACCAGGGAGTCACTGCCAGTGTGGCCTGTCCCTTTCCCACCACACCCTGTGCACAGCCTGATTGGGACACGTGAGCCTGGTTACCAACCATTATCCTTGGGCCAGCAAGGTAGCCCTTACTGCTTTATAAATGAATTCTTATTTTTATGTTTGATTACATGTCATCATCAAAGGCGTTTGATTTACTCTGGTGGCTTCTTACATGGCCTCAAAGAAGGTCTTTTTCAAATTATTTCTTTGATAGCTTCAGTTTCAAGAAGCAAAGGAATTAGGCAAAGGTCAAAAGGCCACTCGTTAGGTGGCAGAAGGGGAACAGCAGGGTGCACACAGTGAGGACTGGTGGGGAGAGCCCCCCAGGAGCCTGGGAGGGGAGTGGGGGTCACAAAGCCACCTTCTGCCTGGCTCCCCAGACCACCTCTGCAGGAAGGAAGAGAGTTGTCAGGCGGGTTGGACAGCAACTAGAAATTGCTATGACAAGGAGGAGGAAGTCAGGGACTTGACCTAAGTGCAGAGGAGGGAACATTTTGAAATTCTTAGGAATTCTTTTCTTTGAACTTGTGTTCCCTGAGGAAGTGTGACAAGACAGTGAAGGCTGCAGGGGATGTGGGACCTCTGCTAACATGTGGTCCTGCCTCTTGCCACCCCCCTGACTCCCAGCACGAGTTCTTAGCCACCTATTCCTTCTCCCCTTGCACCCCGGCCCCACCGGGCTCCCTCTCCCTGCCCCTGCCTTACTCTAGCTCCTGCCCTCCCCCACCCCCACCCCAGTCAGGAGGTGACTGAGTGACACTGAAGCAGGAGGCCCCTGTTCCACCCTGATAGCCCTCCACCTGGAGGCCTAGGCATACACCTGGGAAGGGCTGGTGTCTAGGCTGTTCAGTAGTGCTGTAACAACAGAATACCTGCCACTGGACAAGTCATAAAGACCAGAAGTTTATTCTCTCACAGTCCTGAAGTCTGGAAAGTTCAAGATCAAGGTACCAGCATTGGGTGCGGGATTCTTACTTCCTCCTCACATAACAGAAGGTGGGAGAGATGAGACGCAGAACCCACTCCTGCAAGCACCTTTTATAGTGGCAGGAAGCTACCCAAACACTTCTCAAAAGGCCCCACCTCCCAGCACTGTTGCACTGGGGATTACGTTTCCAACACATGAATTTTGGAGGGGACAAAAACATTCAAACCACAGCAGTCCGCACACACCTCAGTGTAGAGCAAGGCAGGAGCTGTCAGCCCTGGCAGCAAGAGCAGCTCAGAGGAGCCTCCTGTCCTTGTCACTCAGGGTACAAAGTGCATCCCAGTGCAGGTGGCAGCCCCACTGAGCTCAGCCATTGTCTACTGGTGCGGGATGCTAGCATCTCAGCAGCTGACCCCCAAACTGATGATGGGTCATTAAGGACGTCTCGGGAACAGATCACTGATGTCCAGCAGCACTGGAGTGCTAAGAGCAGAGTGAGAAATAAGCATGGGTTGTATTCTACCACTGAGAGAATGACCTGACCCACTGTGTGGCTTTTCCAGACTTTCACTTCTCTACCCACAGCCCCCGCCTTGGCCTGTCCCCATGTGCTCTCAGGCATTGCCTTTTTGTCACTCTACAGACAGAGGCCACAGGACAAAGCCCTTGACTTTGATTTCAAGCACCCAGGTGTGTGTCTGCTTGCAAGTCCACCTCCACCTCCTCTCCCAGCTGCCTTCCAGCTCCTGCACCCTTCCTCCCCTCCTCATCCTCGGGGCAGAGTTCCACCCTGATCTGCCACTTGCTTGGATATCGGCCTCTCTCTACTGGCTCATTCCTTTCAGCATCTAAACCTCCATTTCCATCCCTTCTTGGCTTTTTGGCTAAGATCAAATGTGAACCTTGTTTTCTCCCATCTGAAAAAAATTCACCATGTCAAGTCCTATATCCCTTTCAATAGTCAAGCTTCTTGGAGAATCAATGTCTCATTCCTGTGTTTGTTCAACATACATTTTTGAGTTTGTATTTCTATGCCAGCTACTCCAATGGTGTTTGTGGATACAGAAGATGGATGTGCTGGGGTCCTTGTCTTTAATGAGGAAAAGAGGACGAGGGAGTGACGACACTGACTGCCGGTGTCATGCTGACATCTCACAGAGTGCTGAGAGCCGAGGGGAGAGCGGGAACCACGTGCTCTCAATCCCAGCAGGGCAGAGGCCTTGGGGAGGGTTGGAACCTCAGCTATCCAGTCTGAAGGGCTTATACGCCACATCTAGGAGTCCCAACCTTATTCTGAAGGTACGCAGGGCCACCTTGTATATGATTTGTGCTTATAAAAGATTCCTCTGTTTTGTCCGAAGTTGAGGCAAGAAATATGGGAAAGACAATTAAGGTGGGAGGTGGCATGGAGAACAGGGAATGGATCAAGAGATCCTAAGGGAACAGAATCAACAGGGTTGGTAATTGGCCTAATAGATGGTGTGAAAAAGAGGGCATAGTCAGTGATGCCCCCCAATTTCCAAGGGGACCTCGTCCCAGACAGGTGTGCCGTAGGGCAGTCAGCGTTCCAGAGGCAGTAACTGCTGTCGTCCCTCTCCCCACTGCACCTGCTGCAATGGCAAAGATCCCCAATAGCTGCCAAGGTGACAAATGCAGTGACAAGCCCCAGTCCTTATTCTACTTTCCTGAGACATCCTGAAATGCTGATGTCAGTCACATCCCAAACACAGCTCATCACCTTCTCCCCAAACCCCACTTCCCTTGTGTTCCCCTGGAAATGAGACTCCGCCTCTGGCCCTGCAGGCCAGCCAGAACTCTGGAAGTCCCTCTCCCTCACCTCCACATCTGATCCGTTATAATATCCTGTGGATTCTCTCTCACAAACATGTCTTCAATCTGCAGCCCACTCTTCCCTTGTGAGGAAGGCCATAGCTGTTGGTCCCCAGGGTCTCTGCAGTCATCACCTCACTGGTGCCCATGTTCCCTGCCCTGCCCTCCTTCACTTGCCCTCTCCCCTGACCCCTGAATTATCTTTTTCTAGTGAGAATAGGATGTGTCCTACTTCTAATTAGAATATTTCGATCTTTTTTTTTTTTTTTTGAGACAGAGTCTCACTATGTCGCCCTGGGTAGAGTGCTGTGGCATCACAACTCACATCAATCTCAAACTCTTGGGCTTAAGTGATTCACTTGCCTCAGCCTCCCAAGTAGCTGGGACTACAGGTGCCGGCCACAATGCCTGGCTGTTTTTTTGTTGAAGTTGTCATTGTCGTTTAGCTGGCCAGGGCTGGGTTTGAACCCGCCAACCTCGGTGCATGTGGCTGGTGCTGTAACCATGGGCACCGAGCCAGTTTCAATCATGTTTTACAGCACTCAAAACACACCTCAAACACCCCAGCTCACAAGCCACTTGGGATCAGCTCTCCTGTCTCTGGCCTCACCTCTTCTTTCCTCCTCACTCCCAGCTGCTGAGACCCTTCTCCCCGTCTCCCTCAGGCTTCCTCACTGAGCCGGCTCCACACTGTTCTGGCCTGGGAAGTGCTCACTGCCTTCCTTCTTCTAGGATCTAGAGTCTGGTTAACACTTACTAGTCTTTCCAAATTCAGCTCAGCTCTCAACCCCTTGTTCTCTGAGTCCTGGTTCTGAATTCCAGGTCCCTCCTCAGGGCCCCTGGGCGTCTGGGGCCCCCCACCGTGGAGCTGAGCGGCAGTGCTGTAGCAACTGTGTGCCCATCTGCCTCTCACTACAGCTAGACCTGGTTTCCCACATCTGGTAAAGGATCCAGCGGGGAACAAGCGTTAAATGACCAAATGCATAGCCATAGCGGGGTTGCTAATCTGTGCACACTACCTTGTATATGTGCACAAAAATGTCACCATTTGTTTGGGCTGTAAATAACCTAGTCATTTTATTTTCCCATACCCCCATCTGATGGGCACTGGGGGCATTTTTATAAAATGTCTAATATGGGTTAAGGCTCAGTCCACCTGATCATTTAGATTGTTTCTCCGGGGTGCTTTGCTACTCTTACATCATTGCCCCGTCTCTCAGATGACCTTGCCTCTCCTGAGTGGCATCTGATGTATGGAGAGAGATATGTCACTTATTGTGGTTTGGCAGTGTAGGAAGAGAGGGCCCTGGGCTTCTGCAGGTGGGAGGGCATCTGTCCCGAGGCACTTGCTGGCCTCTGGTGCAAATTCCCTCATCTGCCTGGGAAAGAGTTGCTTTCCCACTTGCGTCTGAGTCTGTGGCTATGGAGTTCATGGTGTACCCTTCCCTCACCTGCGTCTGAGTCTGTGGCTGTGGAGTTCATGGTGTACCCCGCTGCTGCTTTGCAGCTAATGATCCCGGGTGCCCAGGTTGACTCCACCTCCCCACCCTTCCTGCTGATGACTGATACCTTGGTATCCTCAGTAAGAAAACCAGTGATTGCCGTTCCCAAGGCTTTTAGTTGAGCCTTTTATCAATGCTCCCCACAATATATTCTTATCCTCAAACTGTCTTCCAAAGATTCACAACAGGAAACATTTTTCCCAGCCTTACCTTCTGTGGATTTGGATTATTAACGGGGTGCTGATACGCCCTCCTCTTGAAATGTCACTCTGTTGGCCCCAGCTGAGCATCCCTGATAGTGAAAGTCAGCCCATCAATAATGCCCAGGCTGCTGTCAGGTGCCATCAGGTCCCCATGTCTCCTGCGTAAGAAACACCAAAAACTTCCTGTTCCCAGGGGAAAGATTTCACCTAACATTCCTAGTAAAATCTAGTAAATAGAGGTGTGAGTTATTTCATGGAGTGCTCTGAAGAAAAGGTCAATGAATAAAGACTCTTTTGTGAATCATCAAGTTACACTGCTAGGGGTGAGCCATCCGAAAGCAGTTTCCACAAAGGCAATCTGAGAGCTGTGTCAAACATTTTCTCTTCCTTTAGAACACATGTGGGAGGAAGTTCACAGCCCTGGTATGCATGACACTGTGGTGAAACATTTGCTCCGGGGTCCCTCTGTTCCCTCGTCAGCCTGGGGTTCCCAGGTAGCCACAGGTCTGAGATGGCCTAGACAAGGTCACACAGAAGGTCAGAAGAACAAGAGCAGAAGAAAGGACAAGAGTTGGGAAACGTGGACACGTGAAAAATCAATGAGACGGTAGCAAAGAGATGATGGGAACATGGTGTCCTTTTTGACCCTTGTTTGGTCCTCCAGTAGGTCCAGATTAACCCCTGACATCCCACTTCCCACATGCCCACAGCGTCACACCTGCACAACGCATGAGGACCTGGCAGTTAAGATCCATTTTGGCACCAAAGAGAAGAAGACGTGCAGATAACAGGAAAGACCCATATGTATATGGGATTAGGCTTTGCATTTGAATCCAGAGATTAGATAGGACATCTCTAGAAGGTTCAAAACGCTGGAGTTAGGAAGAAAAGGAACCTGAGAGAAAGACTACTCAAGATGGGGACAGGAGACTTCAAGAGACAAACATCCTGGGACCAGAAGTGTCCCAGAGCCCTGGAGAAGAGCAGAAGTGCTGCAGAGCTCTGAGGAGGTGGGGTGAGGAAGGGAAGCTGGCCAATGTCTCTCAAAGCTGTCTGTCCATCCAGGGGTGTGCAGGGCCAGCATCATGGGCAGGCAAACTGCCTTTGCCTAGGGCCCAATGCTCAGAAGATCCTGTTTTGGTTCAATGATCTGCTGAAATTGAATGAAATCCTTAATAATTTTTGAAAAGGAGTCTGTCATTTTAGTTTTGTACTCGGTCCCATAAATAATGTAGCCTGTTTGGGGTGGGGGCATTTAGGAATTTTTCTGCATGTACCAAACAGCTCTTGACTGATGATAGGTTGACTTCCCAGCTGCCTGTGAGGAAGAAAAGGACAGTTCCTCAGGGGCTGTTGGTCAAGGACTTTGAACCAAGGGACGTTCACTTGGCAAAAAAAAGATGTGCTTGAAGGATACCTCTTCAGTTTTATATAATGTCAAGGGCCTTCTGGCAGTGGAGAGTGCCTGCCCTGATGGTAAAAGCCATGTTTAGCCTAGATTTGAGAAGACTCACTTTCAGAAATTCTTAGTAAGTGCATTCTTTGCAGAAAAAAGTCCCCTAAGGAAATATTAGACAGATTACGTTAAGAGTTGGGTTGTATAAACTTAATAAGTAAACATAAAAGCATATATTTACACTCTGTTGTTATTTTGTTGCTAATTTGGGTATTTATGGTATAAACATATTTCAAAATGTCTTTGGAAGAATTTATTCTCTCTTTATAATATTTGTGATCATAAGAAAAAAGGAGATAATGGCTTGAATTGCAACATGAGCATTTAAGGTAACTTCAATTTTTTTTTTTTTTTTTTTTTTTGAGACGGAGACTCACTTTGTCACCCTCAGTAAAGTGCTTTGGTGTCACGGCTCACAGCAACCTCAAACTCCTGGACTTAAGTGATTCTCTTGCGTCAGCCTCCCAAGTAGCTGGAACTATAGGTGCCCACCACAATGCCCAGCTATATTTTTCTTGTGGTTGTCATTGTTGTTTGGCAGGCCCTGGCCGGTTTGAACCTGCCAGCCTTGGTGTATATGACCGGCACCCTAACCACTGAGTATAGGTGCCAAGCAGGCACCCAGCTATTGTTAGAGACAGAGTCTCACTCTGGCTCAGGTCCATCTTGAACTTATGAGCTCAGACAATCCACCTGCCTCGGCCTCCTAGAGTGTTGGGATTATACGTGCAAGCCACTGCACCCAGCCATAACTTGAATTTTTTAATGAATTAGAATAGATATAGGAAAACTCACTGATTTCCTTATACCTTCATTGTCTCTCTCTCACACACACACACACACACACACACACACACACACACTGTCTTGCTAACCTAAGCCAAATAGGTATATTTTTTTCCTCTCAAAACACAGTCTAATTAGACAAAGGGTACAATTATTTCCATAATATAGGTGAAAGCAACTTATCTGTCACATGCATTTTTGTATCCTCAATGCCTACCTAGCACAGTGTTAAATCAGTATTTGTGAAATGAATGAATAAAAAGTATCTGACCAAAAGTGTAATGATTTTCCATGGTTTCAATACCAACTGGGATCAGTTAATCCTGTGTACTACTGAAACAGCACTGGCATGCCCACAGGCTCATGTAAGAAGACCCCACATATTCACACAAAGAAGAGAAGTAATGTCAGAGAGAGATGAGCAAAAAATAATAAAGAAGAAAATCTTCTCTTTGGGATCTTTGGTTTTACCTTTTTGCTTCATTCCCTCCCACCCCAGCGATCTCTCCTTCTCCTAAAGCCACATCTCTGTATAGCCTCCTTTTCCCAGAGCCCATTCTTTTTATCGGTTTCTTTTTTTAGTAAAATAAGAAAAGCAGAGTATTTTATAAATTCACTCATACTAAAATATGAATGGTTGCTATCATTTTTTAGAATGAGCTCGCTGAAGTATATTTCTGTTTTAGTAGAGGAGGACGGATGGATTACAGCCTGGCATTCCTGGAATTAAGAAGCACTATGGAGATGGGGGAGGGGCGTTTCTGGTCCTCTAAAAACAAGAGTCACCCCTCTTTGGAGTAGAATAACTTCACTGCTCAAGTGGGGGCCAAGGAGGCCTTGTCATAGGAACTGCCATACCTTTTCTTCCTTGTCACACCCCCCAAATAAACTCAATATACACGAGAGAGTCAGAGACACAGACAGGCACGGAGCAGAACAGGCAGCACACTAATCAGAGGAGACTGATCCAGCTGAGAGCCCGGGTCTGAATTCCGAGCCGCGAGGGGGGCTCTGCTCCCTCTTTTCCAAGGGGGAAGCAGCCAGGCCTGGGTGAGCTGAGGTGAGAGGAGCGCGTGCGGCTGACTGACCACTCCGCTGCACCCTCTCGGGTCAGGCGCAGAACGTGGGAGCCCTCCTCGGGCCACTCTGACAGCAGACCTACATTTTAAATCTGTCATTGGCTTGTCTTTTGTGCTCAGGGTATAAGCTGCCAAGGCCAGTCATTCTCTTGGTTTTGAAGGGATTGGCTGGCCTGGTTGACAATTACCAGCCAAGCAGCATTGGCTGAGCTCTACACCCAAGACCCAGAGCAGGGCCTGTGAAACACATAAAGACAAACGCAAGGAGGTAGCGAGGCTGGAGATTGAGGACCCTGACACTTAGAAAGGCGACCAACAAAGGGGAGCAGGTCCAGAGGACTGACCTGTGTTGAGAAAGAGCTCCCTCGCCACTGCCACCTTTAAAAAGCAGTCAAAATTAACTGTTTCAAAAATTGCAACAAGTAGTTAAAAAGAAAATTTTCCAGATTTCCACTCATCCTCAACTTAGATTTGCATATTTCCTCAAGGAGTGCCACAAATTTTCTTTCCAATTACCCAAACAAGTAATTCAATACAATTATACGTACATTGTGTATTTGTGTGCACATGTGTGTACATGGGTGCACGTGCCTTCCAGGAAATACTTCTTTTTTAACCCACCAGGAATTTTGTTCAGCCTAACATTCCCCATTAAAGCATTAAGAATCTTAATGAATAATCTTTGAATTATCATCTGCATTTTTCTTAGCCACAGTGTTGAGCAGAGTCATTACTTGGGACAGCTGTCATTTTTATTATTTTATATTTTCATCTTATTTTTTTTCATCCAGAAAGGTAAGACTTTCTCTTAGTAAAAGGAAATTGCTACCAAAAAATCCCAGCAGTGCCCAGGTAGAGTCTCAGCACATCCCTGTGTCCTTTCTCTTTGTGTTCACGTTTCTTACTCTTCTTCCTCTCTCTTCCCTTCTCCTGTACTTTTTCCCATCTCCTACGGATCCTCTCTCTATATTAGATCCTTTACCGAGGACTAACGAAGGAGGTTGAGATATGTGCATGTGAGGGTGGGAGTGGGGCTGGGGGAGGAGGGAAGCTTTGGAAAATTGAACCCAGATTCTGGCCTTGTGACTTTGCAGTGGGACCTGGCAGCTCAGTCCTCCTCGTGGCTGAGCTCACATCGGCCTGAAGCTCACTGAAGCTTTTGTGTTCTTACAGTCATCAGTAGTTCAGGCACATCAACTGATCATCGAATGAAGATTTTGATTAGAGCAAAAAAGTTATGCACTGATGCAGCAGAAAGGCCTTACTCAGAGGTATTCAGCAACCAATAAAAGTTTGATCATATCAACTTAATCCCAAATACTCAAGATTTCCACCACTCTCTCCTGTCTCAAATCTAAACCCCTCTCTACATTTTCAGTAGGCCAATATGGGGCAACTGAGTCAACTAACAGGAGAAGAACAATCGGTCATTGTTTCACGAATAGACATCATGGGTTTCAGTATTTCACTGGAGGTAAACCACAGGAGTAACTGGGTGGTCGCCCCCCTCACATTTTTTGGACAATTAATGTGTTGTCAAGTTGCCATCTATGTAATCTGGACAAATTATAACCTCACAGGTCTCCAGTCTCTTTACCTGCAAAGCAAGAGAGTAGAATATTTTCTGTCTACCATGGCTTCCAGTTCTAAAAATTCTTCTCCTGGTTTACTGTGGTACATACAGTATGTTCTGTATAAAAGGCGAGGGCACGGACCCAGAACACGAGTTTGAGTCTGAACATGAGTCTGATATTGAAAACAATGACAATGCTTACAAGACAATGAAGAGAAACCCTGGCCTACTATGTGGAAGACAATGGAACTCAGAATGTATGGGAACTGAGAGGGTTGGGGGTGAGAAAGTGAAGCTGATGGAGAAGAGGGCTTGTACAGAGTGGGAGCAAGGACACCAGCCTGCAGGGCTGGCCAGGACTTGTCCCTGGAAAGGGGAGAGAAGGCAGTGAAATGCAGATCGTGGCTCGGGAACATGATGAGGGGACCAGTGTTGATGGGTCCTATAGGATGAATCCAGCTGAGAAAGAACACTTGGGTAGGCAGAGACCAAGGATCTATACTTCATGCTGAAAGGAGAGGGACTGACCAGTTGAGGGCAGAGGGAACAAGGAAGACACAACTTCACTTCCTTGGTGTTCAGAGGATTTGAGAGAAGGTTCTAGTTTTGTCTTTCAGTGAAAGCAAGGTACGGCTGGGGGCAGGGGACATCAAAGAGGCCCCAGCTGTTAGGTGGAGGCAGGATTGGGAAAGGAGGACCATCATGTTAGCAAGGCCTGAATAACTGGTGTGGCAGTCTGGGAGACCACACTCCTCAGGAGGGCAACCCAAAAGGAAACTCTCTCCGTCACTCCAGAAGATCCTGTGGGAGTTAGACCAGAGGATGCAACTGGTCCTTGGGGTACCCCCCCCCAGTGGGTCGTGAATGGATGGAAAATGGTCATTGGCCCGAGTGGCCCAAGTGTAGCTCAGCCTTGGAGCTAGGGAAGGAGGGGGCAGAAATAAGACAGAGCTGGCCCCATCATTCCTGGATGGAATGAGAGTGGCAATGATGTGGTTGCCTAAAGCACCATCAGGAGCCATTATCAGGGTGAGGAATTGGGTGCAGGGCAGGCAGAGGCAAGAAATGTCCACCAATCCAGAGTGGACCATAACTAGCTTCACTCGCACGTGGGTCACACTCAGGGATTTTCAGAGAAATAGCTTCACATGCTCCCTGGCCAAGGCCAGATAGTATGGATGACCCACCATGAAATCACAACTTTCCAGGAGAAGCAGAAGCAAAAGGTGGGCATCCCTGAATAGGTGGAGGGGGTGGTGATGGAAGGAAACAGAGAAAAGATTCAGAAGAGCCTTCTTTTGAGTTTATTCTATGTCAAAACTGTAAACCCTTCTGGAATGATTAGAGTTGTTCATATGAAGGATCAACTCCAGGGGTGTCACAGCCCCTTACAGCCCACTTTCCTGCTTAAAAACCCCTTTGCTCCCAAGGGTGAAGATACAAACCTTTTTCATAGCCTATCAGGTCCTGCTACACTCTTGTCTCACCCTGGACAACCTCCCCAGAGATCTCAGCACATCAGCCACTTGGGCCTCCTAGGTACCATGCTCCCTCTGACCACAGGACCTTTGCACATGCTGTCCCTTTGCCTGAAATGCCCCATTCCCCACCCATCCTTCCCCCTCTCTCTTCACCAGCCTAATTCCTTATCTTTGTTCATACTTAGTCTAATCATGGCTCCTCAAGTGACTTCCCTGGCTACAGATAGGGACTGTCATAGCACAGGGGACCAAACATCACCATTGTAATTTCAGATCTATTTCTGTGAGTCTTAAATTCTGTTTATCTCTACCATTAAACCATAAGGCCCATGACAACAGAAACAGATTTTTTTCACCCATTTCTATATTAAGTTGCTAGCATGGTTCCTGGAATTTAAATATCTATTGAATGAATAAATAAATGAAAATATTTATAATCTATGTGAGATGCATTGACTCAAACACAATGGCTATGCACATAATAGGCATTTGATTTTGGGGTGCTTTCAAAATAGTTAATAACCTGTGTGGTGCAATCATCGGCCAATCAGAGTAGGTACTGGTGTGACTTGTCTCATGTGAGCCAGCAGAACAGCCCTGAGTTAAATGACCTGTGAAAGTACTTTGAACCATCAACAAGTGATATAAGTCATAACATACTTGTGTGTGTGTGTGAGACAGAGTCTCACTGTGTTGCCCTCTACTGAGGGCTGTGGCATCACAGCTCACAGCAACCTCAAACTCTTGGGCTTAAGTGATTCTCTTGCCTCAGCCTCCCAAGTAGCTGGGAATACAGGCAACTGCCACAATGCCTGACTATTTTTGTTGTTGTTGTTGCAGTTGTCATTATTATTTAGCTGGCCAAGGCCGGGTTCAAACCCACCAGCCTGGGTGTATGTGGCTGGTGCCCTAACTACTATGCTACAAGCGCTGAACCCATAGCATACTTTAGTGGCTTCAAAACCTCATCCAGGAAACTCAGAGATACAAAAAGTGTGCGATTTTATTTTAAATAAATAAATGTAATTTTGTTGCTGATAAAAACTTAGTCACTTCAGAGCCAAGATTTTCTTGGTTAATTCAGACTTTTCCCTCCCTGCCCATGTCCCTAGGCTTCTATCTAAATTCTAGGGCACTAACATAGTGCCACATGTTAAGGGATCAGGCCCATGGTTGCCCTCGTTTACCCGAGCTGCTGTCTGCCAAGATGCTTCCTCTTTCCTCAGCCCCAGGCATTGACTGAGAGGGCCGTGTTTCTTCCAGTTTCTGGTAATGGGTCCATGCAGCCACACTTTGCACTCCTCTGCAGGTTACCTGTCACTGGGAGAATGAGAGATGGCAAATTTTGTGATGTTCCACATTGAAGACATGAGAGCGTTGGCAGAGATGCCCCAAACCTTCCCAGTGTGAACTGGCCAGATCTTGTGTCCACCTGATTTCTGCTGTGCCCACCACCAAGCCAGGCTCCCTGAGATAGAGGCACAGTCCCCCTCTGCAGTCCCTTAGCCCACCTAGGCGCTCCAACACACCCTGCCTCTCCTCAATGCCTTCTCCCCTGCCTCTTCCAGGGTCTAGATTACTTCCGTGGAGAGCAAACACTCATTCTCATCCGATCATTCTAACTATGTTGTGGGTAGCATCTACTCTAGGCCTCAAGTCCTGCAAGGCCTTGGTTTTTGAGACACAAAGCATCTTCCTCTAAACTCATATCTCTACAGTGAGACTCAAAATCTATCTTGAAATCCAAACCTGAGTGTGGCTTTATTTTGTCCTCTCTGAGTTTTTACCCTAAGCTCTCAACTCTAGGGACAGTAAAAACAAGAGTCCCTTATTGTTGTCTGATTGCACTGGCGGTGGCAGAAAATATGGGAGAAAAACACAGACAAACCGTTTACAGAGATTGTACCTAGCAAGATGTTGATAACGGCTTGCTGAACGAATACACAGAAAATGCTAATCAAAAAGAAGACATTAAAATTAGTATGTGAAAGGTCAGTAATGGTTTGAAGCAAATTTTACAAAAAAATTCAAATTTCACGGCTTCTTTACTGAATGTAAGAGTTTACCCATATTTCCTCATTTGATGTCCTTCAACCTCTTTTTAAGTCTGATGTTTTTAGAGGGAAAAAGTGAAACTCCCCAAATTAAGTGACCTGACTACATAATCCTACCAGTAAGGACAGGATAGGAACTAGGACCCAGCCCCCCCAACTTCCAATCCAGAGATCATTCATAGCATTTAAAACCTGGAAGGGAGAGAAGAAAAGATAAGTTGGGGTTCAATGTTATTACACATACCAAGGCTATTTGGCCAGCTGGGCTGGTGGTGTAGACTGGGTAATATTTTGTATTTGGGCTGTAGGACTGGCCGCCTGCATTTGTCTGGGTTCCTTGTGACAGCTTTCATTTGCAATGCTTCTTCATTAGCTGAGCTTAGCCTATAATTGAGTCATGTTTGAGCTCCAATTCACATCAAAATGAAGCCTCCTGGATGGGAAAGTTGTAGAAGAATGAGCTGGGAGGCCAGACTCCCCAGAAGACAGCCCCGAGGGTGCCAACCTCCCCCACACAGGCCCGGCCAACACCAATCAACCACGCTTGGTAGGCAAGTCCGGTGGGCTGCAGAGTCCAGAAGGAAATTTGAGCTGTAATTCAGTCCTAAACTTAGCTTCTCTGATTGTCTACTAAAATTAACTGCTTCTGTGATCTTCAGATTTGCCCAGAATTCAGGCATCTTCTGAGGAGTTGGGCCCAGTCCCCGTGGGCAGAGGCAAGATGTAATGCGGAGAGGAAACAGAAGTCTTTCTGGGTCAAACTTGGGTCTGCCCTTCTATCAGCCCCAGGACAGCCCTTGTCACCTTCAATCCCTGTTACAAGGCCAGAGTGTGCCTCTGGCAGGCCAGACTTCAGAAGAGGGTGAAGCCATTGGAATGTTTAATCTAGATCTGCCAACCCTAGGTAGAACTGTCCTCAAACAGATCCAAGTGCAACAGATAATTTGGCTGGGAGTGTGAAGTGAGGGGATGGTGGCTCCCTGTCTGGGATCAGTGCCCCAACCCCATGGAGGTTAGCTGATTTTGTCAAGAAAGTTTTAAACTGGCTATGGAGGAGGGAGAAGAATGCTTAGAAAAACTTGTGAAACCGGTTAGTGACTGGAGGGAGAGTGAGCACAGAACTGGCCTGTGATTCCTGGGGAGGAAGCCACACCTTGAACTCCAGAGGGTGCCTGCCCTCACCGAGAGCAACGGGAGACAAGATGATTGGAGGAGTGACACAGGATGGCCACCTCAGTCCCACCACAGGAGCACCCGTGGCATGCTGGCAGAATGGGGATCCAGGTCAATGGCCCATGGAAGGTGGTGCTGACCAGAGAATGTGACAAGAGCTCCCACCATGGGCACCTCAAGACACACCTGGCTGCAGCTGAGCCACCATCCTCTCCTTCCTCTCCTCATGCTCTGTCACGGACCAGCATCAACACATACTCAGTGCCTAAGCCAGAAATCAGCCTTGTCCGTCTGCCCTGGACTCTAGAGCTGACCGGACACTATGTGTCCTCGCTGATGCCTTGTTTCCAGGCCTCATCATCTCTTGCCTGGCCACTGCCCCAGCCTCTCAGCATGTCCCCTGCCTGTAGTTTTCTATACTGTTACTGGGGAAATACTACCAGGATGCAAAATGGCATTCCCTGCATAGAGTCCTTCAAGAGCTCCTCACTGCTTTTTAGAGTAACATACGAATGACCTTGGCATGACACTCATGGCTTTTCATGGCCCCATCCCTGTCTGTGTCCCCTCCCCCAGCCCCACTTCCTACCCCATGGCTGCCTGACTCTGTGCTGTGGGCATTCTGACCAGACAAGCGGGCATGTGTGCCCCTCCACCGCTGCTGCATTTGTTCTCACCACTGCCTGGCAGGTGTCCAATGCCTCTTGGTCCTCCAGGACTCAGATCACACACCACTTTCTAAAGAAATCCGAGGTCCACCTCCTGTCCTTAACCTGCGGTGGGAGCCCCTCCTCTGGGTTTCCCAGTCCCCTCGCTTACCTTCACAGGCTCTAACTGTTGTACACAGACCCTTGCACCGGGAAGCCGTGGTGAGGGTAAGCATGTTGGTGCAGATGCCCCGCTTTGCCCCAGTCATGTTTTCAGTGCAGACCCCTAAGTAAAAACTTGGTTCCACCCGCTGACCATTTTTCACAGAGACACAAATTCTTTCATATTCCCAGGTACCATCACCAGGGATGGTAAGTCCCCAGTGACGACAAGTCCCGTTATGACAGGCACTGGACTTTGGTGCAGGTTTCTCAATAGCTGATGGCCAGCAGGGCTTCTGCCAAGGTCACAGCAGCCTCAGACCACACAAATCTCCCTTTCCCCAGCCACCAATCAGCTGGTAAACTATCCTAAGCCACTGCTTCCCAGCCGTTAGTAGGGAACAGAGACAGGCTAGATAGCTGCCTCCTTCACTTCCTTTCTGGGGAGTAGCAGGGATAGGCCCTCTCATCTGTAGAAACATCAGGAATAGGAAATGAGTGTGTGTCCACACCTCCAGGCCCTGGGACCTAGATTCCCCTCCACCCCTTAATCTCTGTATCTCTGGGATCCACTGCCTAGCACACAGTAGTTGCTTAATAAATGTTTGCTGAATAACCGAAGGCAAGAACCATGAAGATTCAGCTGGTTGTGCAAAAAATACTTAAGACTCTGAGGGATTCTGAAATCATACTGAGTTCAAAGTTAGGCTCGGTCGTTTACAGAGTGACATGCAGCAAATTGCTTACCTCCCTATGATTTGTTTCTTTATGTGAAAAATGATTATAATGACAGTATTTAGTTTTTAGGGTTGTGAAAATTAAGTGATTTAATATATGTAAACCAATCAGACAAGTGTTTGGCATATAGTAAATGCGCAATTAGCATAAGCCTCTTGGAAGGAGTGTTGCAGATAGGATTCAAGCTATTGTTCCCAAAGCCAGGATATCCAAGGAGAATTTTTCTTTGTAAAAGGGATTTTTTAAAATATGATTGAATATACATGTATAAGACCCTGCAGACTAAAATGTATCACATTACCTGTTAGTGTCTGTTCTTTAGTAATTCCAGAAGACTCCAAGCTCAATTAAGTTCCCTGGACTCAGCAATCTCCCTGGGAGGGTTGAGAAATCAATGTGTTACTATGTACTATATGCAGCCCCATTTTTAAAAGAACAAAACATTTTAAGGTAAAATGCCAAAATATATGGAATTATTCTCACTGGAGGAATAAAATTTCAGATTTGCTATTTGAAACACGGAAGTACCTTTGTGTTAGGGTCATTTCAAGAGGAAAATGAGTAGATGAATAACTGTAGCTGAAATGTGGTGCTCTGCTTTTTAAACTAATGTAGTGTTGGCAGGCAAAGTGGCTCAAGCCTGTAATCCCGGGAGTCTGAGGCAGGTGAATTATTTGAGCTCAGGAGTTCAACACCAACCTGAGCAAAAGCAAGACCCCATCTCAACTAAAAGTAGATAAACTAGCCGGGTGTTGTGACGGGCACCTGTAGTCTCAGCTAATTGGGAGGGCTGAGGCAAGAGGATCACTTGAGTCCCGGAGTCTGAGGTTTCAGTGAGCTATGATGATGTCACTGCACTCTAGCCTGGGTGACAGAGCAAGATTCTATCTCAAAAAATAAATAAAATAAAATAAAATAATATGGGGGAATCCCAGTCTAAGCCTAATCTGAGCTCACCCTTAGATTTATTCACATTTGGCCCCAGCAAGATGTATTTATTTTGGTTTGATTTTGGGGTTTTTATTTTTTAAATTTACTTTTAATTGGCAAATAATGTGCATATTTATAGGGTACAATGTGATGTTTTGATCTACGTATACATTGTAGTAAGAGGGTATATTTTTAATAAGGAAGAAAAATAAATGTATCCTGGAGGAAAACTCACCCTAAAGACGCCGGGTTTCTTTGTACAAGTTTGGCCAAGGAGCAATATGTGTGCACCACACTCAGTAGGCAAGTCTGGTGGGCAAGGTGCAGATAGCTCTTATGCCCAGGCTCTAGCCTGATTTGTTATAAGGGGGCTGCCATGAAAAAGCAAGTCCAAGTTAGAGAAATGAGTCAAGTTTAGCGCAAGATGTCTGCAACCTTGATGCCAACATTATAGACAACAATCAGACCTGGTGTGTTTGAGACAATCTCCACAGCTGCGATGTGGGCACTGGTGGGCATCAGTGGCCATAGTGGAAGCTCTAGCACATGCTGTCCAGAAGACATGTCACTCTAGAGATGAGGAGTGGTGGAGGGGCAGAGCTGAAGCCACTCAACTTTAAGAGGACATGTTCTTAGAGCTCATAGGAGGTACCCCTTTTCTTGAGATTCTCAGAACTATTTAGTAGAATTTGAGGGATGCTTAAGGAAGCTGGAATCCACTCCAAGTAAAACAGAGCTGCTTTACTTGTATATTCCATCAGATTCTATGCCGGGAGCCACCCTATTTTCCCTCAAGACAGTACAACCTGGGGAGCAGAAGTGTCAATAGTGTAGGCCAAATGGAGCTTTGCCCAGCAGTGGTCGGAAGAAAATTAGAACATGGAAATCCTGGGTTGTGTTCCACCATTTCAGGCCCTTTGCCCAAACAGACATTACAGATTCAAACTGAGACCTGCTGTCAGATTTCCAGCTCTCTCTCTCTCCTCTCTGGATTTCCTGTTTATAAACAGCTGCTGCATCATTTGCCTGGACGTCTTTGACAGAAACACTCAGTGATCGTCCAGGTGATGAAATGAGATTAGACCATTCCAGACACAAATCAATGTAAATGATACTTTAAATCCTTGAACTTGAAAGGAGGCCTGTTTTTTGGTGATTGAATACACTGTTACTTGGTCTGTTATCCAAGAATCTGTACTTTATACAACTCAAAAAAAAAATGACCCAGTTAAAAAATGGGCAAAGGAGATCAATAGATAGTTTTCCAAAGAAAGACATATAAATGGCCAACAAGCACAAGAAAAGATGCTCAATAGCACTAATCGCTGGAGAAATGCAAATCAAAACTACAGGAGATACCACTTCATAACAGACAAACAGATGAACCAAACGTGGTCTCTCCATAAGGTTCACTATAATGCAACAGGGATGAACCTTAGGATATTATGCTAGTGAAATAAACCAGCCCAAAAAGGACAAATGTTGCATAATTCCACTTACCTGAGGTACTAGAACAGCCAAATTTAGACAGCATAGGGGTGGTTGCCAGGGACTGGGAGGAGGAGGCCATGGGGAGCCATATTTAATGGGTACACAGTTTCAATTTGGCCAGATGAAAACGTTATAGAGAGGGATAGCGGTGATGGTTGAACGGCAATGTAAATATACTTAATGGCAGCATACACTAAAAAACAATTAAAGTGGTAAATTTTATGTTACATATATTTTATCACAATTTTTAAAAGAAGAAAAAATGTAGATAGCTATTTAAGGTCAAACAGTTAAGTTCATGAACTCATTCTAGAAAAGTGCTATATACCTCATTGCTGAATATCACTACAGTCACCTTCAAAGTCCTCTTATGGCCATCTGGTGATCACAGTAATATTTAGCAATGAGGTATGTTTTTTTCCAGGATGAGTTTGAAAACTTAATTGCCCTACTTTGTGTATAAACATACTTACATGTATGTATATTCATACACACGTAAGAATGTATACACATACATAGGTGTACATAATATGTAAATGAGATTTTTATTACTCTTTGATTAAGTCCTTTGTGCTATTTTGATATTAAAATGTCCTTTTTTCTTAAGGCAGAGTGTCACTGTCACCCAGGCTCAAGTGCAGTGCCATCATGAGACCTCACTGCAACCCCAAACTCCTAGGCTCAAAGCCATCCTCCTGCCTCGGCCTCCCGACAAGCTGGGATCCTGCCATGCATCACCATGCCTGGCTAATTTTCTACTTTTTGCTGACTTGGGGGTCTTATTCTTACCCAGGGTAGTCTCAAACTCTTGGCTTCAAGCAATCCTCCTACCTCCCAGAATGCTAGGATGACAGGTGTGAGATGCTATGCCCAGTCTATAATGTCCTTTATTTCATAAAATAATCATGATAGTAGATGGTAATTGCTGTTTTTGACGTCTTGACAAAACATAATGGTCCCCCAAGTGCTTTTTGAAAACTTCCCAGCTTGTGATTACAAAGGCCTAGGAAATATTTGGCTGTTGGCCTGGCATCTCCAGGGAGTCTCTCAGTCACGACATCGTGTAGCTGAGGACAACCTCAGCTGCACATGGTCAGGGCCTACGAAGTTTTTAAAACGCTGATTCCTTGGCCCACCTATCAGGAATTCTAATGTCATAGGTGTGGGTGTCAGGACTCTAAAAAACAGCCAAGAAGGGACAGGTGGGGGAACTGAGGAGCCAGGCGGGGGCATGTATTTACTTTGGGGGGGTTCACTAATCAAGTACGTACTCTCTGTCTTTATTACTCCCAGAATGGAAAATGAACAGAAGAAAAACAAACGGTGGGAAAGGGCAGAGAGTGGAAAGAAAAAGGAGCAAAACACTTGTTTTAGAATTGATTAACATTTTGAAAGCATATCTTAGTCACTATTTTTTTATTTCTGTGCCATTTAAGTTTGGGAAACTCTTCATTCCTCATTACGTTTGAAAAAATCTTCTTTTTCTTCTTATTTCACGTGTAAATAACTTTTCATAGGAAGAATAAAACAACACAAGTAGAAAAATCTCTCAAAATATTGTCAGTCTTTGGTATGCCCCTTCATGCCGCAATTATGACATCATCCATAACATTTGGTCACCCAGAAATGCATTTCCTCTTAGCTTTAAAATTCCTTAGGTATTAAGATACATTTCTAATTATATTTCAGATAAAAACCAGATGTTTTGAACACTTTACTTTGAAACCTCCTTCTGACTCTTGTGTGAAACTTTAAAGAAGGGGGAGGGGGACATTCTGCTTATTCTTCCCCTGCACTTTCTGTATATTTCCCAAAGATTTACCATTCTTGAATATTTTTTTCCTAGGCACTTATAAATCTGCCTCAAAGAGAAAACTGTTTACATCAACTGATTTTTCACCGGCCTCAACTTTGAGTATTAAGAAAAGTAAAGGGTTAATTTTGCAGGAAGTGGTGTCTGAGTTTTCTGCAACATACTTAGAACTAGAAAATAGCTTTCCAGATGATTACTCCTTTCTCTTTGTCAAACCTTGGCTCTCACCTTTCCTGTGAATGGAACAAGCCTTCTTTATTGTAACACTCACTTTAACTCATGCTGTATCTTGCCTCAAGCGTGCTTGCTGCTCTTGTAATAGGAAAGTACAAAATAATAGGGGAACAATTAGCCTTAACTTGGAATACAAATTTTATTTTCCTCCTGGGATCTTGCCAAACCACTACTAGTTGGAGATCACATGTTAGCCTAGATTAGCTTTAGTCTTTCCCACACCGTGAATTGTGTTAAACGTGAGCTTGTCACTCTACACAGGGTGAGATCCTGGGGTCTGGGTGTGAAGGGGTATCCCCTAAAGGTAGGACTAATAGAAATGGAGGTTCTCTGTGTTTTCAAAGGGCAAGGCCACTGCTGTGCTTCTTACTCCCAACCAAGGTTGCTGAAAAAGGGGAAGTGACCAGACAAAAGCATGGGGGGTCTCTGCGAGTCCCACTGACTGTGCCAGGCCAGTTAACTGGCCCACTGGGAGGCAGGTCTGGAGAAAACACCTCTAATTTGGTCTTTTTCCTTTATGATGGAGCCTCTTGCAGCGAAAGGGTACAGGAACCTCCAGACTATTCCATCCTCTAGCTGGTGCACAGCAAAGTAAAATGTTTAAGTCTTAACACAACTTTTCTCATGGAATAAGCCAGTATAAAGGAAAAGCCTTTTCTCCACCTGCACCTCTGCCCACCTCATCATCCCCACCCCTCTTGCTGTAGCTATAACTGGGAGATGGTCACCCCTTTTCTGGGTCCAGTGAATTCACATTCAACCCTCAAGACCCAGGTCGAACATCACCTGTTCCACGTAGTCTTCCCAGTGCACCCCTCAGCAGGTGCCACACCCACATACCCATGTACCCACGGTGTGGGCACATATCTCTTCACCTTCAATCTTGTCATAATGTAATTTTGGTTCATGTCTGTGAATCTTACTAGGCTTAGAAGAGAAGCTATTCTTTATGTCTTCTGCCCTAGACACTGTGAATTGGGTTCTGGGAAAGGCTTAATTTGGTGGATTTATGACATATATTTGCTCAAGGAGTGGGAGAGAGAGAGAGAGAAGGAGGGAGAGAACAAATTCAGAAGCCCTTGGGGTAAGTGAAAGAAGCTGCTGATTCTTACTTGCTGTGGCCCTCCCAGGATGAATGACACCCCCCCCCCAACATAAGACAGCTACTTTAGCTAGTGTTAACTGGAGACATGGTAAACCCCTCCAATCTCAGAGGCAACAATAGTTATTAGACCAAGGGAAAATAGAGTGCTATAATGTACAGGCAACTTAAAAGGGCTTTCTAGTACAATTTTGACTATTTTGACTACAGTTTGGCCTTATGTGCTTATTTGGGAATCCAGCCCTACTGTAGGAGTTATTGAATGACAGCCTCATGCCCTTTTTAGATTTGATGAGCTGGTGGAAGATAGAAGTTACTACTCTCTTTTTCTAGGGGGAAAACAACAGAAAACACAATAATACTGAATACACGATGTATTTAAAACACAGAACACTGAACCATATAGAACTTTCACAGATGTGGGACGGTGGGATGTTAAGGAAAGTAATCAGAACACATCCTGCCACTTTTGCGGGAGGTCCTCAATCTTCAAGCACCTCTGTTCTATGAAATGATGAGTTAGCAGCTGCTCTAAGCAGATTCGAGATTCGCCTCCATGATCAACCACTTACAACTTCCTAGATGTGCTGATGCAAGAACAGTAGGGTTGGTGCCAGGTCTTTCCCCCCATTTCTCTTAGGACCTTCTCAAAATATTTCTTCCATAATTTGTTCCCTTGGCCTCTGTTTTCTTTTCTTCATTTATTCTTCATTCTTTCTTTCATTCAACCAAAGTTCACTGAACAGCCAGCATATATCCGTTGCTCACATGCAGATATACACAACTGTTGTAGGTTTTTTCTCTCTCTTTTTTTCTCTCTCTCTTTTTGAGACAGAGTCTCACTCTGTCACCCTAGGTAGAGTGCCATGGATCAGTCTAGCTTATAGCAACCTCAAGTTCTAACCTCACTGAGCTCACAGCCTGACTGGATGTTGGCTGAGGACACTATTAGAAGTGAATCACACCAAGCCCATTTTTTCTCACTGAACCTCAATTTTTTATATGCTGTGGGCAAAATGGTATTTACCTTGCAGGGCTTTTTTGAAAACTTTCCAAATTTAAAGTATCTAACAGGTGTCAATCAATTCTACTATTGTTTTAAGAGGTGGGTTGGTTTAAAAAAAAAAAACAAAAAAACCTTCTTTGAGCTAGTCATAAATTGGAAAGATTAAATTAAGTAAATAGTGTAAGGCTGGGCAGAGTGGCTCATGCCTGTAATCCCAGCACTGTGGGAGGCCAAGGCAAATAGATTGCTTGAGATCAGGAATTCAAGAGCAGCCTTTGCAACCTAGTGAGATCCTATCTGTAGAAAAATTAGTCTGGAGTGATGAGTAAACACCTGTAGTCCCAGCTACTTGGGAGGCCAAGGCAGGAGGATTTCTTGAGTCCAGGAGTTTGAGGCTTAAGTGGCCTATGATGACACTATTGTACTCCAGCCTGAGTGACAGACTATCAAAAAAATAAGAAAGAAAGAAGAAGAAAAAAAAAAAAAGATAGTGAGAGAGAGGATGAAGGATGGAAAGAAGGGAGGTAGGGAGGAAGGAAAGAAAGAAGGAAAGAAGGATGGAAGGAAGGAAGGAAGGAAGGAAGGAAGGAAGGAAGGAAGGAAGGAAGGAAGGAAGGAAATATAAAAATTTGCACTAACTTTCTTTCCCCTCTATTTTATTATGTAATTAGCAGCCAGCCAGTGGAAAATTAGCAGTCAAGACTCTTGATCCTCTAGTCCTACACTGGCATCCTGCCAGTAGTGAGTGTGAAGGCGATCATCCTGCAACCAGAACAAAAGCACCCACTCCAACCTGGCCACCACCTCATAGGCCATCGTGCTGAGAAGGAAGGTGCTGGCTCCAGCTCCAGCAGTGCCCTTGGGTTTAGAGAACTATATTATTTACTGCCAAGTTCATCCGTTTAAGACAGCAGAGCTGGGTGGCTGCAGGTTTTACCTTCCAGCATTGGCTCCAGTATCAGGTCAACATCAGGTGTCCCTCTCCCACCTCCCTAACTCCATGACTTCAGCAAACTTCCCTGTGAGGAGAGAGGGAGGCAGGGCCCTTTGTTGGCCTCTTCATGCTGAAGAAGAAATGTTTTCCAACTGATTTTCTTCTGTCTATCCACAAAGCACCAGAAACAAATAGGAATATTTGAATAACTAAAATGTTGGCAGCTCATTTCAGATAGTCTCAGCAATCTACATGGTCCAGGAGAACTTTCTAGAGAAAGTTAGTTGTGTATCTGAAAAGCATCACATTCCTCCGGGATGTTAGCAAAGAGGAGATTTCAAATTATGGGGGTTGGAGGTTGACTTCCATTTGAGCGTAAGCCTGACAGGGCCCCCATTTTAGTTCTAGATAGCTATAACAAGGCTGTCCTATTTATTACCAGTCCCCCAATTTGAGGAAGGGGAGAAAAAATTTTCCCTCCTACCCTTCTAGGACACCAAACCCTAAATTTGTATGGGATTTGCCTTCAGGGCAAAAGCAGCTTCTGAACTCATTCGACTTTCCCGGCTCCTCCCCAGGGATTTCAACCTGGTCAATTACCTTGCTGTTAAATCTGAGCTTTCAAGGTTTTTACAATGTATTTTACCTAGCAATTTTAGTTGTCTTCATTGGAGAGCTGTTCGAAATAACCTACCCTACTCTATTCCGGAAAGAAAGTGTCTTACTAGCATTTATTAAAGCCAGAGTGTCCCCCTTGGTCCAATGAGCGTGGCCACTGTAACACAGTGCGTCTCAGTCCTCAAGGCCGAGAATAATGCCTGGCATGTGGTAAGCATGTAATAAATATCTGCAAGAGATAATAATCGTGAAATAATAATAGTAAAAGATCTTGAACATGGGACCCAAACAGTGTCTTAGCTGACGGCTTTGCCTCAGTCACCCTCTCTCTCCAAACCTTTCTGCATGTGTGGGGAGAATCAACTTCCCAGAGCAGAGCTCTCAACTTCCAATGGCTCTCTGTCTTTCTCATAGACTCCCTACTTCTTCACCTGGTATCCACACCAGCCAGGATACAAATTAATTTTCTATTCTTTTGGTGTCCTGTGTTCCCCCCAAACCCAACAACTTGGCATTTACCAAACATACAACACAACTTTGCTCTCACCAATGCCCCTGCCTTGACTAGTGCTGCTATTATCTCTCCCTTCTGTTTCAAACTCACTGTTCCTTCGACACACTGTTCAAATTTCACTTCTAAGATTCCTTCTCCCATTCCTTTTCAAGAAATAGTGCTCCTCTCTTTAAACTCCCAGAGCGTTCAGGGTTTCCTGTTATCTCGTATCACACGTGCTCTGCATTTATTCACGTGGACTAATACTATTTATTCATGTGGATTAATGCTTCCCCTCCCCCCAAGATTTAATGAGACTTTGTACATATCAGACAGTCAGCAAACATTATCAGAATAAGTAGATCATCAAAACAGGCTTAGATTGTAGATTACCATCAATATCAAAACAAGCACAATCCCATTTACTATAGCCAGAAATACCTTATCTTACAGCCTCTTAGAGGCTTCTGAATACAGTTTGTGGGGCTGGGCAGTAGATATGCCAATAGATACATTATTTAAAATTATTATTTATGCTCCAATTGTTTGACATCTTTTACAGAATGATTGGGAGCCTGATGTTCTTTTGCTTGTTTTTGTTTTGTTGTTCTAAGCACTTGAAGAATTTCATCAGAGGACTCTCTTTGTTTAGGGAATATATCATAGAACTGAAAGTTAAGGCTAATAACAACCACACCAAATTAACTCTGACTCATACTTCTGATCAGCAGTTCCTGTACTTTTGTTGAATTTCTCATCTATGCTATCACCACTGAAGGCCACCACCCTAAAAAACAGAAACCCAAGACAGTATCTCCTATTTCCAGAGGCTGGGTTCTAAAGATAAAAAATTCCAAGTTATAAAATTGAGCATTTAAAATCTTAAGTCTTCAACATAATGTGGTGGTTTTCCTCCAACATACAAGTTGCCAGCTCTCTTGCCATTGCATGATTGCAACAGGGTGAATCACATTATATATTTGGTTGACAACTTAAGATCTTCTAAGTTCTGCAGAAAGATGTCATAGATGTCATCCATGTATTCCCTCTGGTACTTTTTTTTTTTTTTTTGAGATGGAGTCTCACTATGTCACCCTCAGTAGAGTGATGTGATGTCACAGCTCACAGCAACCTCAAACTCTTGGGCTTAAGTGATTTTCTTGCCTCAGCCTCCCAAGTAGCTGGGATTACAGGTGCCTGCCACAACACCTGGCTATTTTTGTTGTTGTTGTGGTTGTCATTGTTGTTTTTCAGCAGGCCTGGCCAGGTTTGAACCTTCCAGCTCTGGTGTATGTGGCCAGCGCCCTCCTCACTGAGCTACAGGCACCGAGCTACCACTGGTACTTTATTAAAGGACCTAAAGAAGAAAGCAGAAATGCTACAAATCCTCTCACAGGGATTAAGGAGATAAGATTGGTCTATGGCTAATTTTTTTAACTCTCACATGTCCAGGAGAGAAATTTGAATAATCAAAGAAAATACCCTTGGGAAAAAATATGTTTTTGGTTGACAACCAGACAATTAAGGGAAAATGAATCCTATAAAAGAAACCGTTTTACAGATCACAAATACACAGCCAAAAAAGAGGACATACAAAAGAAATTTGAAATTAAATTTCAGAGAGATAGACAGTCCAAGGCAGGACTAGCATAGGCCAAGAAATCTAAAGCAGATGCCAAAAATCAGTCCAGGAGATTCAAACCGAGGAGGTTAAAAGCTGGGTGACTGAGGGATGCCAAACGATGCTTGAGGTTAAATCAGGTAATGTCTCATAAGATCTCAAGTCTGACATCTTGTTGATAATGTTGGAGGCACAGTGGTGTGGAATGTGTTGTATCCAAAAAGATTACATGCCTCAAATCCATCCTTACCACAGTAGCTGCCAGAGGCCTTATCACAGGTCACATACTCATACTGCTATTGTCACCCAGAGTCACACTCTCATACTGCTATTGTCATCCCAGTGGAACCCAATCTCCCCAGCCCCCAGTAACCCCCACCCGTGGTACCTCCACTCTGCAATCGCAACCCCCTCATTCCTTCACGAGGCCCTGGCTGCCTCTGAGAATGTTCCTCTGCGGCCTGAACAGTGACGGGCTGTTTCTCTCTCTCACACACACATACACACACCCTTGGATCCCTTGGAAACAAAAGTTGTATGTTCCTGGATCACCATTGTCACTTCCAGACCGTATTTCCTTCTGCCTATTGCACAGACCACTGCTTTTTGAGACTCACACCACTCACACGCCACCTCTTCCTCCTCCTAATGACTGTCACAGATTTACAGAATTCCCCCACTACACACACACACACAGATGCACACACGCATACACCTTCCTTTCTACCACAACTCCCATGGCGTTTTTTTGCAACTTCAACATGCAGGGGATACAGTCTGGACAGCAGCTACCCACAGGCAGGTCACACCGAGACTGTGTCACCATGTTCCCCAATCTCTAGTCCCAGCATCGCCACCAAGTCCATGACCTCCTGCCCATCTCCTGCCCTGGTTCACATGCCTCCACCACGGCCATCTTCCATCCACCCGGACACATCCTCTCACCACTCACTCGCAGCTGAGGACCTTTCCCCGCCTTCTCTACCCACCCCCAAAGCAACAAACCTCCTCACTCCGGCACCTCGCTCCCTCCTGCCTCATCTTCCTGGCCTGCGCTGTCCTGGAACCATGCTCTCTCCTTCGACTCCAGACCATTTTCAACTGCTCATGGTACGTTTTAGCAGCCAGTGTCCTGACCCTGCCCAGTGTTGCAGAAGCTAGAGCTGGGGTGTGCTGGCTCCCAAGGGCTGACGGCCAAGTTTTCAGGAATTTTGCATCACATTGGTAGCTTGAAATTAGCTGTGGTGAGAGCATTTAATTTCCCACAAATGAAGACTTGGGCTTTTCAGAGGCTGGGCTGCTAGACACTTACCAGCACCCCCCTGCTGTATTCCTTACCCTGCTGCCCCCAGCACAACTTTCTGCTATGCCCCCGCCTCAAAACTCACCTCTCAAGAGTTGCCAGTGGCGCTGACTCCCCCCATTGGCTGCTCACACCCACTCCAGCCCGGCGCTGGCCTCAGACTCCCCCAGACTCGTCTTGTCCAGGTCCCCAACACCTCCATGGTGTGAATCCCAGCAGCAGATTTAGGTTACTACCTTCCCCTGCTCTTGCTTTCCACCTCACCCCTCCTTGCTCTTGAGTACACCCCCTCCCTGCCTGATGCCAGCTTCTCCTGGCCGCCTCCTTCCTTTCCTTTCCTGCTGTGCTTTTTCAGAATCTGTCACCGACTTCTCTGTGCCCACGTGTCCCACACTGCACAGCTTCTGAAGACTGACTTCCGAGGGCTGCCTGCACCTCTGCTTTCTCTCCACTCTCTGTCCCATCTCATGACTTACGCTAAGGATTCCTCAAAGTGAACCCCAATCCTCTCCAACCTGTCATCTGCCTGTGGGACAACTCCATTTGGTATTTATCTACACACTTTGTTGTATAAAGTAAAAGCTTTACTAACTTTTTTCCCATTTTATTTTTCTTTTTTGAGTAAGGGTTTCATTCTGTTGCCCAGACTAGAGTGCACTGGTGGCATCATAACTCACATCAACCTCAAACCCCTGGGTTCAAGAGATCCTCCTGCCTCAGCCTCCGGAGTAGCTGGAAGTATAGGTGCCTGACACATGGCCAACTAATTTTTTCTACTTTTAGTAGAGAGGGAGTTGTACTCTTGCTCAGGCTGGACTCAAAACTCATGAGCTGAAGTGATCCTCCCACCTTGGCCAACAGGAGTTGCTAGGATTACAGGCGTGAGCCGCTGAGCCCAGCCCAGTTTTTGGTTTAAAGTGTAGTAAAGTGGTACTGCTGAATCCTTCACCACAGGGAGACCTGTTCCTCTCCCCAACTTCCTCATCTCCATAACTGGTGGCACCTTTCAGCTGTGTGCTCAAGTCAGAAACAGGGCACCATCGGAATTTCTCCCTCACCACAGCCATTGCCAATGCATCGCAGGCCTGAGGTGTCTGCCCCTGAGTACACAGGTGTCTCTCCAGCCTCCCCACTTCTCCCCAGGGTTGCACACACCATCTCAGCCTCATTCCTCCCGTCTGGAATCTCACAGTGACCTTCATCCTGGTCTTCCCGACCCCACTGCTGCCCTGGCTTAATATAGTCATACAAAGTAGCCAGAATCAACTTTTACAAAAGAAAATGGTGGAAGTATATAGTTTGGAAGTACTTCAATGGTTTGAAGTACATAGAAATGAACAAGTCCATATACGATTTCAAGTGAAAAAGTATAACAGAAATGTGTTACAGAAATTATTCAACTTTTAAATGTATGGAATTTGCATAGGCCCCATGTTATCCCCTTTCATTTAAAGGCATGATTGCTATTACATTAACTTAAGCTTTGAAGTAGTGGCTGTCGTTTTTAAAACAATAATATACAAGCAGAATTTCACAATTTAAGGCTTTACAAAATCCTTCCAAATGATCACTAAAGTCTTTGGTGTAGTAGCTATTAACACAATCACTGCCACACTAGAAACAAAAATATTTGCTTGAGGCCACAATGTTTTATGAAGCCAAGATAGGTCAAAAGAGATGTGTGAGTTACATATGCTTCATGAGCCCCAGGGTCAAAACTAGAGTAAGTTAACTACTACTCACACGGCAGTCAATAAAACTGTAGAATATAAGGTCTGTCTGAAATTATCTAATCAAATAAAAAATTACTGAACTAATGTTCATTCTTTGCTATGACGTTAAAAAAAAGTAAAGTTTTCCAAAGGCTTAACATACATATGGACTTTTACAAATTTATTTTTAAGACAAATCAGCTATACTCCTTGAGTGATAGGAGGATGGCTTCCTATGTAGTCCTAGAAATTAAAATGGCTTTTAGCAATTTTAAAGAGACATGGAAAAATCATTTTTTTGCCCTTAAATTTGTGAATAACTTTTCTTTTGACTGTATAGACGTTTACCTATTAACATGAAAGACTCCAGAGTCAGACAATCTTTTTACAAACAGAAAATATATTATCTTGTTACACTGCCTGAAACCTTCCATTACACCTCAGATAAGATCCACATGCCTTTCCTACAAGGCTCTGCACAGTCTGGCCTTTTCTCTCCACTTTGTCCCATCCTTCTTGCCAACTTGCAAGCATCAGATACACTGGCATCTTCTTTGTCCCTGGAGCTGGTGGGGTTAGAGGAGGTAGTGGTGTGTAAGTATGTGTGTGTGTGTGTGTGGGGGGGGGGTTGCTTAATATTTGTTTTTGCCTCAGGGCCTTTGCACAAGCTCCGCCCTCTGTCCAGGGACACATTCCCTTCCACTTCCTGCTGACTACATCTCCTCTTATCTCAAATACCATCTTCCCAGAATAGCCCAGCAGGCAGAGGGTCTGGCAGAGCACGGATGGGCAGATTAGGTAAACAGCACGTCTGCTTCTTTCTAAAGTAAGTAAATAAGCCTCTTAAACATACCGTCTGCTTAGTAAACCAGCACTTCTTTGTATTTGCTGTTTATTTATCAGGCCTTTGAGGGAAGTCTTGACAAAAATATGCAGTGGACAAAAATATGCAGGGAACAGTTATAGTAATCAACATGTATCAAGTGCTTACCACATTCCAGGCGTTGTGCTTTCTAATCCAGCCCTTCCCTGCCTGTTCAGGCTCTTTGCATTTAGCTGGATGGGCTTGTTCGTCCTCACAATAACTCGAGAAGAAGCTAATATTATTAGCCCCATTCTACAGATTAATGGAACAGAATCGTGGAAAGCCAAGTATCTTGTCCAAGGTCCCAAGACAGCAAGGGACAGAGCTGGGGACATAGCCAGCCCAGCCTCAGAATCGACTTCCTTAAAGATCAAATATACTCCAGTATACCCCAAGTTCTTATTAGGTCCTATGACATAAAATTAAGAGAGGGCTCAATTATAGCTTTCACATGAACGCTATAACCCAACTATAGCACAAGACTATGGGGAAAGGACCAAGGAAGGGGAAGGGAGGGGGGAGGTTTGGGTGGAGGGAGGGTAATGGGTGGGGCCACATCTATGGTGCATCTTAGAA
>CAUYPK010161354.1:0-14490 GCA_963574355.1 Loris lydekkerianus
GTTTAAGAAATGTCCCTTCTATACCAATTTTCTTAAGTGTTCTGATCATGAAGGGATGCTGGATATTATCAAAAGCTTTTTCTGCATCAATTGAGAGAATCATATGGTCTTTGTTTTTTAATTTGTGTATGTGCTGAATTACATTTATAGATTTACGTATATTGAACCAGCCTTGAGATCCTGGGATAAAACCGACTTGGTCATGATGTATAATTTGTTTGATGTGTTGATGGATTCTGTTTGTTAGGATCTTGTTGAATATTTTCGTATCTATATTCATTAGTGATATTGATCTATAATTTTCTTTTCCTGTTGGGTCTTTTCCTGGCTTGGGGATCAGGGTGATGTTTGCTTCATAGAATGTGTTGGGTAGTCTTCCTTCTTTTTCTACCTTTGGGAACAGGTTGAGTAGTATAGGTACTAATTCCTCTTTAACGTATATGTGAAATCTTAAGAGTTAAGCTTATAAAAACAGACAGTAAAATGGCAGTTGCCATGGTTTGGAAGATAGAAGAAATAGGGAGGTATAAGTCAAAATGTTACAGAGATTAACTTGTATGGAATAAATAATATCTGAAAATATAATGTAGAATGGTGACTATAGTTAATAAGAATGTATTGTATATTTAAAATTATTAACAGAATAAATAGTAAGTATTCTCAGAACAAAAACAAAAATGGTACCCATATGAGGTGCTGGATATGGTGATTATCTTTATTATGGTGATAATTTAACAAGGTATACAGATATCAATGCATTATGTTTTATATCTCAAGTATTATACACTACTTGAATTTATTATTTATACTTCAATAAAGCTAAAAGAATTTAAAATAAAATAACTATGATTAATGTCCCGAAGGTTCTAATAAAAAAAGTGGAAAACTCAATAAAAGATGACAATTCCAATGACAATTGGAAAGAAATTCTAGAATTCAAACAGTGACATGGAAGAATACCACCAATAAGCTCTTTATGTTTATTTGATGAGACTACCCTGTTACAGGTTTCTTGCACTCCATCTGAAGTGATATAATGTTTTTGGAAGTGGACCTGTATTAATTTCAAATGTATGTCCCAAACTCTGAGGCAACTGCTTATTATTTTTTTTTGAAATCAGTATAATTTCTATGTTAAAAGAAGAGGGAAAAAAGGAATCTTGTAAAATCTCAGTTAAATTTAGAGAAAACAGTAAAAGATACATAGGTAAAAAATTAGAAACTACATCTAAGCAAAGAAATAAATAGCACTTTCATAATTTCTGGAGACCTCAAAACCCCACTTTCAGACCTTGACAAATCATCAACAGAAAATAAATAAAGAAAAATAATGGACTTACGCCAAACCCCAAATCTAATTGTGCTAACAGACATTTATAAAACATTCTACTCAAAAACTACAGACTATATATTCTTCTCATTGGCACATGGGATATTCTACACATTTATCATATGTTAATTTCCCAAATAGGTTCCAACAAATGTAAAAATATCATAAATCATGCCACATAACTTCTCAGACCACAGTGGAATAAAATTACAAATCAATCACAAGAGAAATACTTAATCCTACACAAAGTCATTAAAATTAAACAATCTTCTGCTGAATGATTATTGAGTTAAGAATGAAATTAAAATGGAAATCAAATTCTTTGAACTGAATATCAAAGGAGACACAAGATGTCACAATCTGTGAGACACAGCAAAGACATTCTTCAGGGAAAAACTCATAGCCTTAAATGTCTACATCAAAAAGACAGCAAGATTGCAAATTAAAAATCTAATGTTGTACATTAAGCACCTAGTAAATGTAGAACAAACAAATTCCAAAATCAAAGAGCAATAAAAGAGGTCAGAACAGAACTAAATAAATTGGAAAAAATGCAAAGAATTAACAAAACAAAAAAATCATCGAATCTTTGAAAAGATCAAAAAAATTGACAGACCTCTTGCTAAATTACCCAAGCATAGAATAAAATAAGCTCAGAAATAGACCAAATTAATCTCAGAAATTAGAAAGGTGACATTACAACTGGTAACAGCAGAAATACAAAGCATCAACCATGAATAATATGTAAACCTTTATGTGCATAACCTAGAGGACATAAAGAAAATGGACAAGTTTCTGGAAACACACACAACCTCCCAATAGTCATGGAAAAAATAAAAATGAAAGAAAGAACTCCTGATCTTATAAACAGTGAAATCAAAATGGTAATTAAAACTCCCCCAGAAAAATTGCCCAAGACCAGATAGATTCACAGACCTACAGAAAAGACATAGTAACTACAAAAATTATTCCATAGCAGTGGGAAGATAGAAATTCTTCCCAACTTACTCTATGAATCCAGTAACATCTTGATACCAAACTCATGAAAGAACACAAAGAAAGGAAGAAAACTACAAAACAATATCCCTTGGGAATATAGATGTACAAATCCTCAAAAAAAATACTAGCACACTGAATTCATTAGCACATTAAAATAAATGAATAAATAAATAAATCCTGCAGGATCAAGTTTATTCATCTCAGGGATGCAAGGATCGTTCAACACATGTAAATTAGTAACTGTGATTCACCACATAAACAAAAGCAAAAACAAATGCCATATGATCATCTCAAGGGTTGCAGAAAAAGCCTTCAACAAAACCCAGCACATATTCATGATAAAACCCTCAACAAATAAGGTATATAGAAACATATCTCAAAATGTTGAAAGCCATATGTGACAAACACACAGAGAACATCATAGGGAATGCGGAAAAGTTGAAAGCATTTCCACCAATAAATGGAACAAGGTAAGGATGCCCACTAGTGACACTTCTATTTAACAATGCTGGAAGTCCTAACCAGAGCAGTCAAGTGAAATAAAGAAATAAATGTTGTACAAATCAGGAAAGATGAAATCAAATATCAGACTTGGCTTACAATATGATATTGAGTCTAGATAACCTCGAAGATTCCACCAAAAGTCCTCTAAAATTTATAAATAAATTAAACAAACTCTCAGGATACAAAATCAATGTACATAAACTGGTATCATTTCTATATACTAATAACAGTGAAGCTGAGAGTCAAATCAAAGTCTCAATACCATTCACAAACAGCTACAAAAACAGACTACCTGAGAGTATCTATCTATCTATCTATCTATCTATCTATCTATCTATCTATCTATCTATCTATATGATATCTATCTATATGTTTATCTATCTATCTATCTATCTATCTATCTATCTATCTATATGAATGAATGAAATATCTCTTCAAAAACAACACTGAAACTCTAAGGAAAGAAATTGTAGAGACTAAAAACCAATGGAAAAACATTTCATGCTTATGGATGGGTAGAATTAACATTGCCAAAATATCCTTACCACCTAAAGTTATTTATAAATTCAATGCAAACTACCACCATACTTGACAGATCTAGAAAAAAATAATTCCACCCTTCGTTTGAAACCAAAAAGAAGCCTGAATAGCCAAAGCAATCTCAAGCAAAAAGAATAAATCTGGAGTATCACGTTGCCACACTTTAAAATATGCTACAAGGTTTTAGTAACCAAAAGAATATTATGTTGATACAAAAATAGAGACATAGAGCAATGGAAGAGAACAGAGTACCCAGACATAAAACCATCTACCTACAACCACCTGATCTTCAACAAAGCAAACTACAGTATTAACTAAGGAAAAGAAGCACTATTCAAGAAATGGTGTTGAGAAACCTGAACAGCACATACAGAAGAATGAAACAGAATCCCTATCTGTCCCAACTCACAAAATTAATTCAAGATGAATGAAGTACTTAAATATGAGACAATAATAATAATAATAATAATAATAATTAATAATAATAATTCTATAGCTAAGGACACAACAAGTAAAGCAAAAAAAAAAAAACCTTCAGAATGGAAAAGATATTTTCAGGGTTTCAATCTGACAAAGGGCTGATAACTAGAATCTACAGAGAGCTCAAGTTAACCAACAGGAAAAGAATAAACAATCCCATGTAACTCTGTGCAAGACTTGCGAACAGAACACTCTCTGACGAAGACAGATGAATGACTAACAAACATTTGAAAAAATGCTCATCATCCCTGATCATCAGAGAAATGCAAATCAAAACCACCCTGAGATATCACCTAACCCCACTGAGAATAGGCTACATCACAGAGTCTCAAAGTTGCAGATGTTGGCATGAATGTGGCAAGAAGGGAGCACTTTTACACTATTGGTGGGACTGCAAACTAATACAACCTTTTTGGAATGAAGCATGGAGAATCCTCATACAACTCAAATTAGACCTCCCATTTGATCCTGAAATCCCATTAATATGCATATACCTAGAAGAAAAAAAAAAATAAGGACATTTCCACTAGACTATGGCAGTTCCATTTACAATCGCCAAAATATGGAAACAACCTAAATGCTCAAAAACCCTGGAATGGATTAACAAGCTGTGGTATATGTATACCATGGAATACTATTCAGCCATTAAAAATATGGAGGTTTTGCATCTTTTGTATTAACCTGGTTGGAGTGGAATACCTTATAATTAGTAAAACATCACAGGAATGGAGAAGCAAGAACCCAATGTACTCAATTTTAATATGAAGGCAATAGTTGATCTAATACAAGGGGAGTGGGTAAGGAAATAAGAAAAGGAGAGGGGAGGAGAGAGGGGAATAGGGGGTCATGGCATATGGCACACTTCTTGATTGCAGGACACAATTATGGGAAGCACTTTAACAACTGCAATCAGTGTAACCTAATTCATTGTACCCTCAATAAATACCAAACAATAATAAAAAAAAAAATCTATAGAAAGATGAAAAAAAAAAAAAATCCTTGTAAATATCAGGCTAGTCAAGGAATTTAAGAAGACCCAAATGACAATCATAGCAACAATAAAATTCAATAAATGAGACTTGATTAATTCACAAGCTTCTGTACATCCAAGGAAATAATTAACAAAGCAAATAGAAAACCTACATAATGGGAGAAAATATTCACAAATTATACTGTTAATAGTATGCAATATAGGGTTAATAATCATAATCTACAAAGAATTCAAGCAAATCAGCAAGGATGAAAAAAAATCCTATTTTCTTAAAAGAAGAAAGACAAATAGTCAATAAACTTACATGTATAAAAAAGTGTTCACCATCACTAATCATCAATCATCAGGGAAATGCAAATTAAAACTACAAGGAAATATTACTTTACACCACTTAGAATTGATTTTATTAAAAAGTCAAAAAATAATAGATGCTGCATGGATTCAGAAAGTAGTGCACATACACTCTTGGTGGACTGCACATTAGTATGACCCTTATGAAAAAAAGCATAGAGATTACTCAAAGAACTAAATGTAGACCTACCATTCAATCTTTCAATTCAACTATAGGATATCTACCCAAAGAAAAAGACTTTTTATATAAACGTCTCCAGCACCTAAATGTTTATTACAGCACAATTAGTCAACTCTCTATATATAATGTATACACACACACACACACACACACACACACACACACACACACATAACAGGGAGTACTACTCAGCCCTAAAAATGTGAATTACATTTTGCAACAGTCTACATTAAATTGGCAATCATTCTCCTAAGTGAAGTATCTCAATAATGGAAAAAAAACACACCACATATTATTTTAAATTTGATCTGATTAGCATAAATGTATGTGCACTGAGGGAAGTAAAAGTCAGTGGAAATTAAGCAGGGGATATAACAGGTGCTAAAACATACCTGATGAGTAAAACAAACATTATTTGGTTGATGGGCACACCTACAGCAGGGACTCAAGAATTACTTAAGCAATCTACATAACCTAAAACATTTGTACCCCCTTAATAATTTGAAATTAAAGAAACTAACAAAATTTTAGTATAATTTGTACGCTAAAAGAGATAAAATCAATCTGGCAACATCTCAATTAAATCCTGAAAAGACAATAAAAGGGTCAAAGACAAATAATAAGAAATGGAGAAAAAAAAATGAATAGAAAATAGCTAACATATTTGGCAGATTTTAAAATTTTTATTAGTTTATTTTTAGTAATACATACATGTACATATTTATGATGTATATGTGGTATTTTTTTACTTGCATAGAGTCTGTCAATAATAAAGTCTAGATAGTATACCCATAACATTCAGTATTTATCATTTATATGTGTTTGGAACATTACAAGTCCTTTATTTCAGCTATTTTCAAATATACAATACATTGTTGTAATTGTAGTCACATTTTTTTGCTATCAAAATTTAGAACTTATTATTTCTGTCTAACTGTTTGTACCCATTAACTGGCCTCACTCCACCCCCACCCTGAAACCAACACTCTTTCTAGACTTTTGTATCTATCATTCTCTCAGCCCATGTGATGTACATTTTAAGCTCCCACAAATGAGTGAGAACATTTGATACTTGTATTTCTGGGCCTGACTTATTTCACATAAAATTATAATCACCCATTCCATCCAAGTTGCTGCAAATAAAGTAATTTCATTCTTTTTCTACAGCTCAATAGTATTCCATTGCATATACGTGCAATGTATTTTTATTGTCTATTTGTCCATTGATGTATTCTTAGGTTTATTCTATACTTTTGCTAATTTGAATAGTGCTGTAATAAACATTAGAGTGTACCTATCTCACTGATGTTCTGATTTCCATTCTTTTGTGGAAATCCCAGTGGTGAGATTGCTGCATTTTAGTGTAGTTCCATTTTTAGTTTTGTGAGATATCTCTATAATGATTTTCATAATGTCCGTACGAATTTGCATTCCTACCAACAATTTTTAAGAGTTCTATTTTCTGAGCATCATAAACAGAATCTGTTATTTTTTGTCTTTTTAATAGTACCAATTCCTACCAAGATGAGATGATATCTCATTTTCCTTTTGATTTGCATCTCCAAGATGATTAGTAACATAAGCATCTTTTCAAATACCTGTTGGTAATTTTTATGTCTTCCTTTGAGAAATGTCTAATTATGTTTTTGTTCATCTTTATTTATTTATTTATTTATTTTGAGATAGAGTCTCACTTTGTCACCCTGTGGCATCATAACTCACAGCAACCTCAAACTCTTGGGCTCAAGTGATTCACTTACCTCAGCCTCCCAAGTAGCTGGAACTACAGGCACCTGCCACAATGCCTGGCTATTTTTAGAGACAGGGTCTCACTCTAGCTCACTGGTCTTGAACTCGCAAGCTCAGGAGATCTGCTCATGTCTGCCTCTCAGACTGCTGGGATTACAGGTATGAGTCACCGTGCCCGGATATTTTCACTCATTTTTAATGAGATTGTTTTTTACCGCTGAGTTGTAATCTTTATTCCATTCAAATGGTTGTCTCCTCACCCTTTTAATTGTTTTCTTTGCTGTTGGAAACTTAGTAGTTTAATATATACCATTTTTCTATTTTTGTTCTTCTCACCTGTGCTTTTGAGGTCTTTTTTAACCATAAAATCTTTGCCTAGACCAATGTCATAAAGTGTCTCCTCTGTATTTTATTTAAGTAGTTTTTTAGATTCAGGTTTTAGTTGTCAGTTTTTAATCAACCTTGAATTAACTTGTGTAGATTCAGGTCTTAGTTGTCAGTTTTTAATCAACCTTGAATTAACTTGTGTTATATGGTGAGTGATAGACATCCAGATTCATTCTTCTGCATATGAATATCCAATTTTCCCAGTACCATTTATTGAAGAGTCTGTCCTTTTCTCGATGTAAGTTCTTGGCACCATTGTTAACAATAAGTTGTTTGTAAATATTTGTATTTATTTCTGGGTTGCCTGTTGTGTTCCTTTTGTCTCTTTCTATAACAATATTATGTTACTTGGTTACAACAGCCTAGTAATATAATATGAAGTCAGATAGTGTGATGCCTCCAACTATTCTCTTTTTGATCAGTATTGCTATAGCTTTGCAGCCTCTTTTTTTGACTCCATACATATTGTAGGATTATGATATTTATTTCTGAGAAAAACAATATTGATTCTTTGATTAGCATTTTATTGAATGTGCACATAGATTATTTTGAATAGTATGGTCATTTTAACTACATCAATTCTTCTGCTTGATGAACTATCTTTTTATTTGTTTATGTCCTCTTCAATTGTCATCTTTGGCATTTTGTGGTTTCCTTATAGAGGTCATTCACTTCCTTTGTTAAATTTATTTCTAAGTATTTTTGTTAACTATTTTAAGTGTAGCTGTCTTCTTATTCTTTGTCACTTAGTTCATTATTGTCATAGATTAAAAACTTATTTTTGTATCCTGCTTGTGTGTCATGTAACTTAATTGAATTTATCAGATGTAAGAATATTTTTTGGTAGAGTTTTTAGAATTTTGCAGATACATGATTATATACCTGCAAGGGGGAATAATTTAACATTCTCTTTTCCAGTTTGGTTTCTTTTTATTTATTTATCTTGCATGATTGCTCTGGCTAGAACTTTCAGTATTCTGTTGAGTGAAAGTGGTGAAGATAGGCATCCTTGTCTTATTTTAGTTCCTCAGGGAAATGTATGTGGCTTTTAGCATTTAATAGGATGTTAGTGTGGATTTGTCATATGTTGAGATATGTCACTCTATGTTTAGTTTGTTGAGATTTGTTATCATGAAGGGATGCTGAATTTTATCAAATGCTTTTTATATGTCTATTGAATTGATTATATGGGTTTCTCTGTCATTATTTTAGTGTGGTATATCATACTTATTGATTATGTTACAATGGACCTTCCTTGCATTCCTGGGAAAAATCTCCCTCAATCATAGTGTATTATCTTTTTGATGTGCTGTTGGATTTGGTTTGCAAATATATCGTTGAGATTTTATCCATCTATGTTCACCAGGAATATTTGCCTGTAGAATTCTCCTTTTGTTTTGTCTTCATCTGTCTTTACCATCAGGGTAAAGTTTGACTAGAAACTGAGTCAGAAAGAATCCCTTCTCTTCACTTTTTTCTGAGAGAAGCTTGAGAATAATTGGTATTAATTATTCTTTGTAAGTTTTGTAGAATTAGGGTATCCCAATTTTTTATTACTGATTCAATGTCATAGTCATTATTGGAATGTTCAGATTTTCTATTTTTTCCTGATTAAATATTGTAGGTTGTGTAAGTCCTAGAAATTATCTATTTTCTCTAGGTTTTCTGATTTGGTAGCATATAGTTGTTCATAATACTCTCAGATTAACTATTGTATTTCTGTGGTATCATTTTTAATGTCTCTTTTTGATTATGATTTTATTTAGATGTGTTTTCTCTCTCTCTGTCTTTCTCTCTCTCTCTCTCTCCCTCTCTCTCCTCCCCCCCCCTCTCTTTCTTGGAACAGAGTCTCACTTTGTATTCTTCAGTAGAGTGCTGTGGCATCATAGCAACCTCACACTCTTGGGCTGAAGTGATTCTCTTGTATTAGCCTCCAAGTATAAATAGTACTTTACTGATTTTGTACGTCTTTAAAAAAAAAAAAAAAAAAAAAACTTTTTGTTTCAATAACCCTTTATGTGTTTTTGTTCCTGTTTTATTTACTTATGCTCTGATATTTATTATTTCTTTCCTTATCTTAATTTGGAGTTTGATTTCCTTTGTTGTTGACTTTCTAGATCCTTGAGGTGAATTACTAAATTGTATTTGACATCTTCCTAGTTATAGTTATGGCTATAATTTACTTCTCTTGACTGCTTTCTGTCTCAGGGGTTTTGGTATTTTGGGTTTCGATTTTCATTTTTTTTCAAAGCAGTTAATCCCAGTTGAGTAAATTGCCTTGATTACATTTCTTTCCTTGCCTTAGGTGTTTCTTGCAACTTTTCTGTTGAATTTCTGTGTTATCTCTTAAATGATCTATTCAAAGAAATGTGGTTTGCTCCTTTGCTTTCTCTTTGTGGAGGAGAGAGTAACAGATGCCTCTAGTAAGCCATCTTGAACTTCTTCCTGAAGAATGCCACTTTAAATATAAAGACTGGAAGAGGTTAGAAGTAAACTAATGGATAAAGATATACTATGCAAACAATAATGATATGAAACACTAAGCACCTATATTAATTTTCAACAATGATAACTTTAAAGAAAAAAATGATCAAGAATAAATTGAGTCATATACTATAATTTATTAATCCATTCCTGGGTCAATGGGCACTTGGGCTTCTTCCATGACTTGGCTATTATGAATTGAGCTGCAAAGAACAATCTGGTACAAATATTTTTGTTATAAAGTGAGTTTTGTTCTTTTGGATATACACCTAGTAGAAGAATTGCAGGATCAAATGGCAACTCTATATTTAGATCCTTGAGTGTTCTGCAAAGTTCTTTTCAAAAGGAACGTACTAGTTTGCATTCCCACCAGCAGTGCAGAAGTGTTTCTTTTTATATCATATAACAATAATAGATTTAATTCTACAAAAGACAAAATAATCTTGAATGCACATGTGTCTCATAATAGAGCATCAAAATATGTGAAGCAAAATCTGATATAATGACAAAGATGGCAGCCCCCTCCATGACTATGGTTAGAGATTTCAATATTTCTCTATCAGTAATTAAAAGATCTGGTGAGCAAAAAATAAGTAAGGTTATAGTTGAACTGAACAGGGTCATCAATCAATTGGATCTAATTGACATTTATAGACTAATACATCCAAAAACAAAGTACTTATTCTTTTATAGCTCACATGGGTATTTACCAAGATAAATTATATTATGGATGATTATGCATAACCTCAAAAATGTAAAAAAGTACATATCACAAAAAAATGCTCTCAAACCATAGTGAAATTAATCTAGAAATCAGTAAAAAATATATTTTCAAACTCTCCAAATATTTAGACCTTAAACTACATTCTTCTAGGTAAGATAAGGATCAAAGAAATTTTAGAGAAATTAAAGCACATATTATGAATTAAGTTATAATAAACATATAACCTATCAAAATTTAAAGGATACAGAAATAGCAATATTTAGAGAAAATGTATACTATTGATTGCATGTATTAGAAATAAGGAAAATCTAAAATTTATAATCTAAGCTTTCACCTAAGAAAACTAGAAAAAGAAGAACAAATTCAATGCTAAGTAAATATGAGAAAATAAATAGTGAAAATTAAGCAGAAACCAATGACATAAAAATAACAATAGAGAACATTAAAAAAACAAAATGTTTTATTGAAATAATATTAAAATTTATACATCTATATTAAATTTAAACAAGAAAAAAAAAGAGAAAACAAAAATTACTAATATTTAAAATGAAAGAGGATCCATCACTACCAACACCATGGATATTAAAAAGAAAATTTTTAAATGTCATGGTAAAATTTATGAACACAAATTTTGTAACTTGGATGAAGTAGACCAATTTCTCAAAAAGCACAATCAACCCAAACTCAGGGATGAAGTAGTAGATAATCTAAATACTCTTACCTGTAAAGTAAGTTAAATCTGTAATTAATAGTTCCCTGGGCAAGGAGCTCTTCTAGAAATGGAACTTTACCCTGGAAGTGAGAACAATGTAACCTAAAAATTGTACCCTCATATCAATTTGAAAAATTTAACAAATACTCAAAAAATAATCAAAGAAAGAGAAAAAATGATTTCAGTTATTTCCAACATGATATTTAAATTTAATTGTGGAGACTATGATGACAGACTACAGGCAGCTTGGACAGAGGCTCCTGTCTAGAAGGAGAAATAATGGACAGAATGGACTTGAAGCTGAAAGTGGGGATCTGAGCTGAAAGAAGACAGGAAAGTGCTCATTAATTCTGCTAAGAAAAAATATTTCAAGTAAAAAGCCCATCACCAAGAGGACAAGAGACCCCTTCCCTAAGAGAGGCTCACTGTGTGAGCTCACTTGTTTTCTCACTGCAAACAAGGAGGGAACAAAAGACCTCGTATTTTATCGCACGGGAGAGAAATGCGAATGACAGTGCCTCTTTCTCTGGGGACATCCCACTAGTGAGCCCAGACATCATCCTTCCAGGCAAAAAAATCGAACAAATATTTTCCCTGCAATTCTTGACTCCGAGTTCATCCTTCCCACCTCGCCTGGAAGACTGTAGGCCTAACCCCTGTAGAGCACAATTTTTTTGGCAATTCCATCAGAGGCCTGGGAAATGTCTGGGATACTGGACAGCAGTGTCAAAACACTGATTCAAGAGGAAGTTGGCATAAGCAGGGAGAGAGGGACACAGGAGAGGGAGAAAAGTTGTGCTGGTGGGGAAGGGAAGCTGACTGTGCAGGAGAGAGAAATGTGCCATGAAGGTGTACTGCTGCAGGCAGTGGTGCTTATGTCTTTGGTCTCATTCTGAAGACACACTCCTTTGATCCCTTTGCCCACTGGAGGGAGCCAGTCTTCAGCCCCTTGGAGTTGCTGGGGATGGTGTGGGGTGGGGGAGGAGATGCTGGCTCCCCTCTGAGTCTAGCAGGCATACCTCTTTGACTATGTTGCTCACTGTAGGGAACCAGACACTGGCACAGTGGGGTTGTTAGCAGTGGTGTGTGGCAGGGAGTGGAGGTGGATGCCTCTGGAAAGAGTCTCTGGAAGAGTGCATCTTCCTGACTCCACTCTTTACCAGGTGAACCATACTGCTTCCCTTTGAGTTTTTAGGATGGAATTGCCTATGGATCCCTACTATCAGGTCGCTGGAGATCCTTTGTACTCTCCCTTTTGAGTAGTGATTGTACTTCCTGGGACAATCAAATTAGAACTCTTGAGCTGTGCTGTCCAACCAGGGATGCTCCAATGTTGAGCTGTACTCATTTTGTACCAGGAGGGACTAATTTTCTTCCTCCAGCAGTTGCCAATTGGGAGTGGGGTGCCACAGTAACTTATATCTCTCCCCAGCTGAGATTTCAGCCTAATACCAGAGCTCACTAGGATTGGATAGAGGCTGGCTTACTAGAAGACAGACCTAACAAGCATTATCACATCAAGCAGGTCCTGAGAGTCTCTTGCTGTAGCTCTGAAAGGGACCTTTGTAAAGCTGTAGGGAAAAAGCTATAATCAGAAGCCTCAGCTCACTGGTAAAGGACTGGTGAAATCCACTTCCTGGCACCCTCAATCCAATCTCACCCTATTAATTTTACCACACAAACTGAGGAAAACAATCATGCGGTGGAACCAGCGGAACAACTCTGGCAACATGAATTATCACAGAAGACCAACTGCCCCAAGAAAAGACAAATGAGGAAAAACAGAAGATGCCATTCATAGACAAATGCTGAATTGTCAGAAATAGAATTCAAAATATGGAAGGCAAAGATGATGAATAGAATGGAGGGAAAAGATGATAATAGAAATCCCAAGAGTTGTGCAAAAGTTGTCTCAAGACATTTATGAATTCAAAGAGAAAATCACCAAGGATATGGACATAATGAGAATAGAGATAAAAGAGTTCAAGGAAATGTAAAAGTTATTCAAGGAGCTTTCAAATACAGAAGAATCTTTTAAGTAATAGAGTTCAGTGGGAAGAAGAAAGGATATCTGAAATTGAAGGCATAACTTTTGAATGATCCCAAGTGCTCAATGAGGCAGAGAAATGGAAAACAAAAACTACTCATTCCCTGAGAGAGTTGTGGGATCATTCCAAAACATCAAACATTCAACTTATAGGAATTTCTGAAGGAGAAGAGAATTTTCCTAAAGGCACAGATCATCTACTACAAGATATTATGGAAGAAAATTTACTAAGCATTGCAAGAGATACAGAATTTCAGGCAGTAGATGTTTTCAGAACCTCAGAAAGACTCAATCTAAATAAAACATCTCTTAGAAACATTGTAATTATCTTTGCCAACGTTAATGTGAAGGATGAAATTCTGCAAGCAGACAGACATGAGAAAAGCATTGCCTACAAAGAGAGAAATATTAAAATGACTGCAGATCTTTCAGCCAAAGGTTTTCAAGCCATAAGAGGAAAGTCATTGACTTTTAACTTCCAACAACCAAAACAATTTCAGGCTAGAATCCTATATCCATCTAAACTGAGCTTTATTTGTGATGAAGAAATCAAATGCTTCACTGACATACACATGTGAGGAAATTTGCCATAACCAGACCACCCATCAAGAAAATACTCAGACTCCGTTTCCATAATGACTGGCACAATCGTCTACCACTAAAGAAAACTCACCCAGAATTTATCAAACAAAACCTAACCTCCACAAAAGAGAAATAATGAAAAATATCCACTGGACTTTTGAAAAATATGACACCCAAAACACTACCATACCTATCACATATCTCAAATTATGTTAATAGCTTAAATTGTCCTTTAAAGAGGCACAGGTTGGCTGACTGGATACTGAAACTCAGGCCAGGAATCTTTTGCCTATAAGAGACTCACCTTACCTCAAAAGATAAAAAATGACACAGGGTGAAGGGATGGACATCTATAATACAGATAAATAAAAATCAGGAAAATCAGGGGCTGAAAATTTATTTGCAGATACAATAGTATTTAAATCAACA
>CAUYPK010161355.1:0-25382 GCA_963574355.1 Loris lydekkerianus
GAATGTAAATGTCTTGGCACGGTAACTGGGAAAATGCCAGGAAGGCTATGTTAACTATTGTGATGAAAATGTGTCAAATGGTCTGTGAAGCTAGTGTATGATGCCCCATGACCATATCAATGTACGCAGCTATGATTTAATAAAAGAAATAAATTAATAAAAATAAAAACTAACCATTTCCAAGTCTTCAAATGGCTTAATGTAATACAAACCCCTGCATTCACAGAATTTCAAAGAAAGAAGAAAACTGAAAAATTATCAGGAAAGAAGGTTAAGTTTTATGAAAGATATTTTAAAACAGTAATATTCAGTATAGACTATTTTGTGACAGAAATAATTAAAAACAATTTTTAGGGATATTAAATATGGAAGTATTAAGTAATGAAAGAGGACTAGTTTTTCTAAGAAAAAATAATGTTTATGATGGCCCCAGCAAGAGAGGAGTGAAAAATAGATTGTTTCCAAAAGTTATCTGAAATATATAAATCACATATATACAAAAAAATTATTTTAACCTTTGAGTTTTCTTTATTAGTTTCAGCAATTCAAATTCAATGTTGTTTTAATGACCGGCCATGATCATACTTATCCACACCTTCCCCTAAATCTGTGTGAATGTGTGTGTGTGTCCATGTGCTTCCTGTTTTTCACACTTATATTTTTTATCGATATTCCATATTTGGCATTAAATTATTACTTTCTAAGTAGGCATTGTAGCTTATAATTAGGCATTTTCATGGCGTATCTTGTATAGCGTATTCTGAAATTAGTTTGTAAAAATTTAAAATTATGCTGGGAAGGCAAGATAGGTATTAGAACCTTTGATTTGCAGATGTTAAGGACAGCTGTGATAGTGAAAACAATCTACTAAAAATATAACGGATTAGAATGACCACATCCATGTGTGAAAAAGAAAAGCACAGGCAGACACGTGTGCACATGACTATATCTGCCTTTTCTTAACCTAGCTAGCTGAAAAAACAGACACCAATTCATGGGGGAATGCCTATAGCTGAAGAAACAGACACAAATTTATGGGGGCACGCCTGTCCTGCCAGATTTGTTGTTTCCTGGTGGTGCTGGCCAGTTCGGCACATTCTGTAGTTTCTAATATTTAGAAAACTTTAAGGTTTTTCTAAGATCAAGAAAATTTCTTTATGTGATAATATTCTCTAAACCAGGAAAAGCATAAAGTTTGGGGCGTCAGTCAAGCTCAACAAACCTCCAATATGCATACAATTTAATCAAAATCAGTTTACTTCCCAGGCAGACCCAGCTTGAGAGTGAATTACTTAGACTACGCCTTCAATAAGCACTAACACACAGTCACAGAGACACACACCCACACATTCTCACCAATACTCTTGAAGCCTCACCGATTTTTTACCTCCACATAAGTTCTAGACCCAGCAGTGGCATAAGGAAAATTGAGTCTAAATTGCAAATGTTATGTTTTCCAAATACATGTGTAGAGTGCATGTGTCTGAAATAATTATGTATCGTCATTCCTCCCTTGCTATACCATTACAAAACAATTTTATATTTTTAAAAATAATAAATTAGTTTTTTTAACTGATGGAAAATTTATATGTACTTACCATGCAAAAAAATGATATTTTGAAAAAAATACATGGAAGAATGATTAAACATATATAAATAACAAATGCATTCTTCACGTATCATTTTTTTTTTTTAATTTTGTGCATTACGAATACATTTTTTTTTTTTTTTTTTAATGGAGACAGAGTCTCACTTTATGGCCCTTTGGTAGAGTGCTGTGGCATCACACAGCTCACAGCAACCTCCAGCTCCTGGGCTTAAGCGATACTCCTGCCTCAGCCTCCCGAGTAGCTGGGACTACAGGCGCCCACCACATTGCCCGGCTATTTTTTTTTTGTTGTTGCAGTTTGGCTGGAGCTGGGTTTGAACCCGCCACCCTCAGCATATGGAGCCGGCGCCCTACTCACTGAGCCACAGGCACCGCCCCCATTGTATCATTTTTATGGAGGAAAAACTTTACATTCCTCAGCATTTTTCAAGAATACACTACTAGGTCTATTATTGTCAATAGTCACCATCTTGTACCATAGATTTCTTGAACTTATTTCTCCTATTATACCGGCATTTTGTGTTCACTAATAAACATTTTTCCACTCACACCAACCAGCTCAGCCTCTGATAATCATCATTCTATTTTCTACTTCTGTGAGGTCCCCTTTTTTGGATCCTGCATGTAAGTGAGATCATACAGTATTTGTTTTCTGTGTCTGGCTTTTTTCACCAACACAAAGTCCTCTAGGAGGTTCATCCATGTTGTCATGAATGAGAGGATTTCCTTCTGTTGATGGGTGCATAGTGCTCCATTATGCATACACGTCATTTTCTCTATCCACTTCTCTGTGGATGGACACTTGGGCTGATTCCATATCTTGGCTCTTGTGAACAATGCTACAATCAACATAGTGATCGCACATATGATTTCATTTCCTTCAGATGTATATACATATGTATCCAGTAGTAGAATCACTGAACCATACGGCAGTTCTATCTTTAACATTTTTTAGGAACTTCCATACTGTTTTTCTGAATGGTCATACTACTATCCTTCACATTGCCATCAACAGTGTTCACGGCTTCTGCTTTCTCTGCATCCTTGTCAACACATTTTATCTTTTGCATTTTTGATAATAGTCATTCTGACTTTTTTTTTTTTAATTTACAACTCTCTGATTTGGGAAATTGAGGCTTTTTTCATCCACATGGTAGACATTTATATGCTTTTTTATTTTTTTGAGAAACGCGTATTTGGGTCTTTGGGCCAGATTTAATTAATGGTTTTTATTTATTGCCATTGAGATATTTTTGTTCCATATATGTTTTTGATATTAAGCCTTATCAGATGTATGGTTTGAATTCTGTAGGTTGTCTTTTTTCTCTGTTGAGATTTCCTTTGCTGTGAAGAACTTTTTTTTTTTATTGTTAAATCATAGCTGTGTACATTAGTGCAATCAAGGGGTACAATGTGCAGGTTTCATATACAATCTGAAATTTCATTTCCCTACTTCTGCTTCTGTTGCCTGTGCATTTGTGGCCATATCCAAAGTTCCTGCCCAGAATCATGTCGTGGATCTCTTTCTCCTATTTTCTTCTAGAGTTTCTTAGTTTGGGATTTTACATGTAGGTTTGTAATTTATAATGAGTTACTGTGTGTACTATTACGTAAGGGTCTAATGTTATTCTTCTACATGTGGATATTCAGTTTTCACAATACAATTTTCTGAAAAAGCTGGCCATTCTTTGTTATTTATTCTTAGTACCTGTGGTGAAAATCAGTGTAAATGTATTAATTTCTGGGCTCCCCAGAATGTTCGAATTATGTTACAATGTAATATAATGTTCAAATTCTATTACAATGCTGTAGTGAATAAAACAGCATGTCACTGCTCTAAAAATCAGACACGGATTGATTGTTCCCTGGATCTATGTGTCTGATTTTTAGAGCAGTGACATGCTGTTTTATTCACTGCAGCATTGTAATAGAATTTGAAATTAGATTGTGTGATGCTTTCAGCTTACTTCTTTTTGCTCACCATTGCTTTGGCTCCTCAAGTCTTATTTGGTTCCATAACATTTTAGGATCATTTCTTCTGTTTGTGTGATGAACACTATTGATATTACAATTAAGAGTGCTTTGAATTCTAAGTTACCTTGGACACGATGGAAACTTAAACAACATTAATTCTTCTAACACATAAACATATCTTTCCATTTATTTGAGTCTTCTTCATTACGTTTCACTAATGTTTTCTTGTTTTCAGTTGAGAAATCTTTCAAATTCTTGAATAAATGTTTTCCTAATTATTTTATTTTCTTTCTCATAATTATCATAAATTGGATTCTTTTCTTGATTTTTTTTTCCAGATAGTTTACTAGGCAAGTATAGCAACAGCATTGATTTTTGTTTGTGTTTTTGTTTGCAACCCTTAACTTTACTGAATTTGCTTAATACTTGTTAACAATTTCTAGGTTGAAACTTCAGGGTTTTTACATATAAAATCATGTTGTTGCAAAGAGCAACAATTTAACTTCTTCATTTTAAATCTGGATACTCTTTTTATTCTTCCTTTTACTTAATTTTAATCATTAGAATGTCCATAACTGTATTGAATGTAAGTGGCAACATTGTCTTAGGAAAAAAAACTTGAAGCTTTTCACAGTTAAGTATGATATCAGTTATGGGTTGACATCCATACACTTTCTTAGGTTGAAGTACATTTTTCTATAATTCTTATTTTTTTATTAAGTCAGAGCTGTGTACATTAATGCAATCATGGGTACCATGATCGGGTTTTATATGCAATTTGAAATATTTTCATCACACTGGTTAACATAGCCTTCCTGGCTTTTCCTTAGTTATTATGTTAAAACATTTATAATCTACATTTAGCAAGTTTCACTTGTACACTTGTAAGAAGCACTGTAGGTGTGTTATCTTGTTGAGAATTTTTATAATAAAAGAATGTTGAATTTTGTCACATGCCTTTTCTACAAGTATTGAAATGAGCATGTAGTTTTTGCCCTTTATTCTGTTAATGTGACATTTCACAGTTACTGATAGAGGTACATTGAACCATCTTTTCATTCCTGGAATGAATACAACTCAATCACTTTGAATAATTTTTTTAATTAATTAATTTATTTTAGACAGAGTCTTAGTCTGCCACCCTGGGTACAGTGCCATGGCATTATAGCTCACAGCAACCTTAAACTCTGGGGTTGAAGTGATCCTCTTGCCTCAGCCTCCTGAGTAGCTGGGACTACTGGTACATGCCACCACGTCCATCTGTTTGTTTTCTAATTTTTAGTAGAGACGGGGTGTCATTTTTGCTTAGAGTGGTCTTGAACTCCTGAGCTCAAGCAATCCACCCACCTCAGCTCCCTGGAGTGCCAAGATTATAGGTATGAACTACTGTGCCTGGCCTGAAAGATCTTTTTAAAAACTTCAGAATATTGTAGGGTACAATGATTTGGTTACATAAATTGCTTTTGTACTGCTGGACTCAAAGTTGTAATTGTGGCCGTCACCTAGACAGTGTGCACAGCACCCATTAGGTGTGAATTTAATCATCCCTTCTTCCCCTCTTCCATCCATTTGGAATTGGTGAATGTTATTTCCATATGTTTACATAAGTGATCATAGACCAGTTCCAATTTAATAGTATTGTAGTGTTTGCTTTTCCATTTTTGTAACACTTCACTTAGAAGAGCGGTCTAGGTTTTGGTGGAGGGAGGGTAATGGGTGGGGCCACGTCTATGGTGCATCTTAGAATGGGTACAGGCGATTGCACTAATGTACACAGCTATGATTTAACAATAAAAAAAAAAAAAAGAGAGAGAGTGGTCTCCAGTTCATGTTGTTACAATAGATACTCTACCATTTTTTATGGCTTATTGGTACTCCATGTACGGCTGTAACTGTACTACTCCAGTAACCACATTGTGTTAATCCACTCATGTATTGATGGGCACTTGGGTTGTTTCCACAGCTTTGCATGAATCATACTGTTATAAACATTTGAGTGTACGTGTCTTTTTTTTTTTTTTTTTTTTTTTTTTTTTATAAAATGTCTTTTTTTCCTTTGGCTAAATACCCAGTGGGGTTGTTGGATCCATGGTAGGTCTACTGTTCGTTCTTTGACCAATCTCCATATTACTTCCGTAGAGGTTGTACTAGTTTGCAGTCCACTGAAATTGTGTGAGTTTTCCTGTCTTTCCACATCCATGCCAACATCTATGGCTTTGGAATTTTTTGGTAAAAGCCATTCTCATTGGAATTAGATGGTATTTTATTATGGTTTGGATTTGCATTTCCCTAATAATAAGAGATATTGAGAATTTTCATGTTTTTTGGCCATTAATCTATCTTCTTTTGAAAGTATTTGTTCATGTCCTTTGTCCACTTTTTTAATAGGGTTTTTTTTTTTTTCTTGCTGATTTGCGTGAGTTCTTGTCAATTCTGTTTATCAGACCTCATTGGATCTATAGCCTAAAGTATTTTGTCCCATTCTGTATGTTTATTAGCTTGAATAATTGTTTCCATGGCTGTGCTGAAGCTTTTAAATTTGATCACGTCCCATTTACTTATTTTTATTGCTATAAATGCTTTGGGGTTGTCATAAATTCTTTGCCTTAGCCAATGTGTATTACCAAATGACCTTTCCTATATGTTTTTAATTCAATGTAAGCATTTTTATTATTTCAAACTAATAAGAGATTAAAAATGTTTTTTTTTATATGGATAGTGTCTATAATGTTTAAGCCCAGGCTAGTCGTGTGTCCATCACCTAATGTTGTTTATTTTATCTGATAGATATGTTTTACATGTCCCCTTGCCCCTTACTGATTCTCAGTGACCTTTAGTTCTCTCTGTGTTCATGTGTGCCCATAGATAAGTTCCAAATTATCAAAAGTAAATGTGATGTTTGTTTTCCTATTCCTTCAATATTTCACTCAGGTTAATAATACCTATTTCCATCCAACTTGCTGCAAATAAAAGTATGTCATCCCTTGCATGGCTGAGTAGTACTGTATGGTATGTAGTTACCGCATTTTATTGATCAGCTCATTAAATGATGGGCACTTTGTTTGATTCTACATCTCTGCAATAGTGAATAGTGCTGTAATAAAAATTCAAGTGAAGCTGTCTTTTGATAAATTTACTTCCTTTTCTTAGGATAGGTATCTACTAGTGGGATTACTGGGTTCAAAGGCAAGTCTATATTAATTTCCTTGAGAAATCACTGCACTGTTTTCCATAGAGGTTATACTAATTTGCAATACCACCAACAGTATATTCACATCCTTGTCTCTCTTCATTCATGCCAGCATCTATTGTTTTTGGATAGTGTAATAAAAGCCATTCCAACAGTGGGAAGGTTATATCTTTTCATTTTCCTAAATAGTGACATTGAGCTTTCAGAATTTAAGCCAAGGAGTTATCAATTAAACACTTTATATATATATATATATATATATATATATATATTCATAGCTGTGTACATTGATATGATCATGGGGCATCATACACTAGCTTCATAAACCATTTGACACATTTTCATCACACTGGTTGACATAGCCTTCCTGACATTTTTTTAGTTATTGTGCTAAGACATTTACATTCTACATTTACTAAGATCACACCTGCAGTGCATCTTTCAAGGATATATGTGAAACTTAGTAAATATGTAAATATATAATATTTAAATAATTGTATATAAGTTTTCAAAGCAATAGAGAGAGAATAATATTACATAAAAGATTTTGTAGGTGATGCTTAAGTTGTAACATAATAACTGCATAAGAATCACTCCTACTGGAATTCATGTATGCCAATAAATATTTTTTTTTATTGAATACTTGTTTTCAAAGAAAGGGAAAAATTATAATATCAATATGTGTCATAACATTAACTGCAATAAAATATTCATTTATAAAATTTTAGATTAAAAGTTATATCCTTATGAAGAAATGACAATTAGACAAAATTTATGATATAACATAGATAAATAATACAACCATATAGAGAAATTAGAAATATTGTGTTTAATAATGTGTTTAACCATTCAGATATGTTAAATTTTAGACATGTTAAATCTATATTTGTTCTGTGACTGCTTTCATATTCAAAACAATACATAATTTTTTACTTAAAGAATTATATAAATAATCAAAGAAAATATCCATCAATATATGTACATGTTTGTATATATACACGTGTATGTATTTGTACATACCGTAGGACACTCTTCTAATAGAAGAATGCTACCATTGGTTGGTAGCACCCATAGCATAGTAGTTACAGTGTAAGCATACACTGAGGCTGGTAGGTTGAAACCTAGCCTGGGCCAGTTAAGCAATAATGACAATTGCAACAGAAAAATACCCTGGTGTTGTAGCAGGCACCTGTAGTCCCAGCTACTTGGGAGGTTGAGGAAAGAGAATTGCTCAAACCCAAGAGTTGGAGGTTGCTGTGAGCTGTGACTCTGTGTCACTCTTCTGAGGGCCTGTGGACAACATGGTGAGACAGTGTCTCAAAAATAAATAAATAAATAAATAAATAAATAAATAGAAAAGGAAAGAAAAAGAAAAAGAAAAGTAAAGAGAAAAATGCAACCATCACATCTCAGCATCTTGTGGCAGACAGGACTCGGGTCTCTTTGTTTCTTCACATTTCTGTTCTAGGGCAATGGTATTTCTATCTGATGATTGTTTTATCTTTTATATTTCTCCATCTACAGATAGGAGAAATTGTCATGGGAAGGGATAAAATGTGTCAGGTCAATGTCTTTCCTCTGTTCTCAGATTCTACTGCTAAGTCACCACAGATCCTGACAGAACAAGAACCTAGTTCATTGATTTACAATATGAATGGCCTCTGCCTATTGGTATGAATACACAAAGCAGAGAATCTTTTAGGACTTTGTTATAAAAGGACCAGGATATGAGAAGAATGATCTACAGAAGGGGAGGAAATCCACTCCTTTCCTCACCTCCTGGTGTCTGTTTTGCAAGTTGCTTGATGCTCAAGGAATACAAAACTGCACATCTTCAGTTTCATTAAAATTTTTAACAGTTTAAGGGGCCCAAGATAAGATAAAATTTGGTAGATGGTCCTAAAGAGAGGTTATTTATAAATCAGTGCCCAGAGTTTAACACAGGAGTGTTTGTCTCTGTGTGTCCACTCAGCTTAACTAGTATGTGCACGCACGCACACACACACACACGCACACACCTAGTGTAACAGTTTTCTTTTTCTTTTAAAATAAAATTGTTTTTACTCTTAATTTTAGAGAAAAGACTATGAAAATCGTTGTGGTTTTAATTCATAGATATTACAATACTCATTCTAAATGTGGTCTTTGATCTTTAGAGTTTACTTTTCTTCTACTTTTTAATATTACAACCTAGTTTAGTCTAAACTGTCCTCTAACACACTAAACATTTTAAAAGAGGATTTTTTATATGCATTTATCTGACAAGGTGATGCATCCTTTTGAAGTTTTGTCTTCCATCACATCATGATGGCCTGTCACTTATGTGACAGGGGGTTTAAGATGAATGGAGTTAAGGAGAAAGGTCAAATAAAATGCACTGCCAGAGTCTGGCATGACACAATCCATCAAATGAAAGAGCAAAACCCCTTTGGCCTGTAAGCATTCAATTACAAATTGTCAAATGCTCATGGTATTCTAAACTACTGGGATGAACTCAAAGTGAATATTAGCTTCAAATACAGAAAATGGCAATTGAGTTAGTGAAAATAAGGTTAAACACCAAACCTTCCAGTTCCAAGCATTTCTCTTTTTTAAATGGACATCACAATAAATGGCATCTTCACAATTTGATTTTATTTTTGGCATTTAAAAGTTTATTCATATTTACAATACAATTTTAGGAAAATGCTTTAAATAGAACACAAGTCTAACTCAACAGTTTAGAAGATAGGCAATGAACTCACATGCCCAACTATTAAAACATAGGATTTTATTTTTTGTTATCTTAGAGTTGGAGACTTGGCAAAAAGATCAAAGAAAACATAAATTTGGATATTCTTAGGGGGAAAGTGGCTGTATTCTAGAGGGAAAGAAAAATGGTATGATGACCAAAGGGGCAAATGTGCTTGTAGTCAAGTGACTAGCTTGATTAATTACAAATGTTAAGGTTACAAATATGGATGTCAAAGTTACTTCTCAGGGTTTTTTTAATCTTTTACTATTAAATTTGGAATTTATGTTCCTACGAACATTAAAAGAAATTATCATCAGCGCTCTAGGCAGTTAAAAATCAATAATATTTTCTGAAAGAGATTATATAATACATAATTTTGAAATTAATTAATTCCCATAAAAGCTCATAGGAAAAGATCAATCAACAAAAATAATCATTTGAAAAAATTAAATCTATTGTCCACTGATAACTTTACTTGGAGGAGGTATTTCCTCAATTATTTCTAAAAAATTCTTTCAAATACCCTAATTACATTATTCTTTGTAAGTTAAAAAAAAAATTGCCTGAACCTTAATATTTTTTTTCAGCCTGATGAAATTTATTTCCCATGTTTGAATTAATGATCTTGTCCTCAAATGTGGAATTTATTTGTTCCTTTCAATAATTCATACTGATCTTAAAAACACAGAATATTTTTATATTTTAATTTGAATTTGTTAACTGATTCCATGAGCAAAACTAGTCCTAAGAGTCATCCATAATATAAATTAATTCATGATAAACATGATTTAATACATATTTTTAACAACTTCCCTTGTGCTATATAAAATTCCAAATGTTACATTTATCAGACATTTCCATATAAATATAAAATGAGAACAGCTTGTGTATGTAATTTTTTGCATATGCCTTGGCAATGACCCCTCATATATAGTATTGTTTTTCATAAAGTCTACCTCCATCCCCAGAATCATAACTAATGAGTTTGTTATAAGACTGATCACTTTGTAAGACAATGTTTCTAGTGCATGAAACAATCTAAAGTGTACAGGTATGTACCATCATGTTTTTAAGAATGAAATTCTTAACATAATACATAATTCTCTACTCCATTTAAAATTATAGAAAACCAATAGATTTTTCAGAACCATTCATTATAAAATATTTTATCTTTGAAATCACTCCTGAAGTGATATAGAAATTTTCAAATGTTATTAATTTTGTAAATACTACAAAGATCTTTACAATATAAATTAAATTGAGTATATCATAATTTTTGAAGATAATTATTTATTGCACTGACCACCTTCTTAAGTTGGCCTGATTTTCATAGATCAGACGTGCAAAAATTAGGATGAGAGACTGTGAGCTAAACTTCATGTCAACTGTGACAAATCATCACAAATTTTTGACAAATTTAGTGATGCGTGGTAAAATCCTATGATATGATGACAGAAACATGTATTCTTTTGATCTTCAAATTTAATGATAAAAGTTACACATGTAGACAAGTAGTTGAACATTGAAAGCAAAATTGGAAAGTACAGAAGTCTCAGAAAACATCTAGGAAGAAATATGTGGATAAAACATTCTATATTAGTCAATACAATAAAATGTCTTCACTGTGAAGGAAGCTAAAATGCCACTTGACTCCCTGTAAAGATAAAAGTTTTGCCGAAGGCAGTTTATTTACATAAGATCATCCCTTTACCACCATGTTGGCCTTCTGCACACATTACCTAAGCACACAAAAGAAATTAATGTTGTAGGCATCTGGTTAAACCAGAGGAGATGTTAAAACAAAATATTGAGTTTGGCCTTGCCAAATGGTCTGGAAACAGTTAGTTAATTCACCTAATATGATTTGGGCTCTTTTTTGTTATGCCTGGGGTTAGTAAGAAATTCCACTCCTTTCGACTTCCAGATATCACACATCAAAGTTATTATCTGTGTTCATGTAATGAGTGCTTTAAGCAATATAGATACATGTATATATATTGGTCGTCTGGATATATACCTTGTAGAGGAATTGCAGGATCGAATAGCAGGTCTACTTTTAGTTCCGTAAGTGTTCTCCAAACTTTGTTCCAGAAGGGACATATTAGTTTGCATTCCCGCCAACAGTGCAGAAGTGCACTGCAGTACAATTCATAATAGCCAAGTCATGGAAGCAGCCCAAGTGCCTATTAACCCATGAATGGATTACCAAATTGTGGTATATGTATACCATGGAATATTATGCAGCCATAAAAAGAGACTTTACCTATTTTATGTTTATATAGATGGAGTTGGATTATATTCTTTTTGGTAAAGTATCTGAAGAATGGAAAAAAAAATTCCCAATATACTCAATACTATTATGAAATTAATATATAATCACCCATACTTTCATATGAAAAGTTTAACATAATTATAGCCCAGAAAGAAGGAGAGAAGATGAGGGTGAGGGCAGGGGATGGGGGGATGGGTGACTGGAGGGGAGTCAGTGGGACTTCACCTACTGCGCATATTTCAAGGGTACATGTCAAATTTATTAACAGTAGAGTATAAATGTCTAAATAAATAAGTGAGGTGAACACTATGTTAATCAGTTTGATTTAAATATTCCAAATAGTACATAAAATCAGCACATTGTACCTCATAAATGCAGTAATGTACACAGTTATGAGCTAATACAAATTATTTAAAAATAAAAATTAAAAAAATTATGTGTGTGCAGCTGAAATGAAATGTTTTCAGATCAAATATTGAGTATTTTTCTGTAGTACCAGTGTAATAACCTATACCACAAGAAATGATCAAGATGCTAACTTGAATTCACAGGAAGAAACAGATTACCAGAAAAAGCAAATATGTGAGAAATAGGAAAGATTATTTTTTCTTCTTAATTTCTTTAAAAAAAAAAAACAAAAAAAACTCTTTAAACCAAAAATAATATGTGCTAGGTTTTACATTATATGAAATATGTAATAATGCTAAAACAATGGAAACCAAGACTGGAAATTTAAACACCATTGATCAATTTTATACAACTGACATTAACTAAATACTGTATTCAATACCGGCAGAACACACAATCTAAAGAGCAGATGGGATTTTTACTATAATAGACACTAAGTTGCATTATAAAGCTTAATAAATTTCAATATCTTATAATGTTTTGAACATATTTCTGACTACACCATATGTGAATTAGGTATTAATCATTAGAAAATATCAAAACAAAATCCCCAATTCTTGAAAATTAAATAATATATTTTTAAGAAATCCCATGAGTTTAATGAATCAGGAGATAAGTTAGAAAACATTCTAGTTGAATTAACAACAGAAACTAACAGTTTGTGGAATGTAGCAAAGCAAGATTTGAAGTAATTGTGGAGCCTAAATGCTTATATTGGAACAGAGGAAGTATTTAAAAATCAATAAGCTAATAGTCTTTCTTAAAAGTTGGAAAAAATAAACAGGAACAATGTAAGTGGAAAGAAGGAAATTTAAAGATAAGAGCAAAAATCAATGACATAGAAAACAGACAAACAATATAGAAAATCAACTGAGCCAAAGCTGATTTTCTGATAATACTAATAAAATGTATAAGCCTTTATAAAGACCGAGTAAGAAAAAAAAAAAAAGAGAGAGAGAAAATACAAATTATTTATATCAGAGACAAAAGAGAAGGTAATACTACCAATTCCAACAATACAAATGTAATGCAAGAGCAAACCGATGTTGTGTCCATTGATCCAACATTTTAGTCTAACTGAGCAAATTACTTGAAGAACACAAATTATCAAAAGTTAAGTGAACAATCTGCATAGAAATACCTCAGTCTAAATCATCCGTGTATAATCCAGATTTTCTCAAAAAGTAAACTCAGGTGCTGATGTTTTATTTAGTGAGGCCAAACAAATATTTATAGAAGAAATAATACTGCTCTTATCCATATTCTTTCAGAAAGTGGCAAAGGAGAGAACTCTCCAAATTTGTTTTACAAAGCTGAACCTGACAAATGCATTATAGCAGAAGAAACTACTGACCTACATTCTTTATGAACACAGACATAAAAATTCCAACAAAATATTACCAAATTATGTTAACCAACACATACAACGCATTATAACTATTTCATCAAGTGGAGTTTATTCAAATAATGCAAAGTAAGGTTAACATTTATTATTCTTTTAATGTAAATCACACTATTGGTAGAAAAAAGGGAATATAAGCAATATGATAACAGATGTCCAACGAGCATTTTACCAAAATCAATACCCATTTAAGATGAAATAAAACCTCTCAAATATCTCCAAATAGAATAAAATTTCCTCAATCTGTCAAAGTTCATTACATAAAAACTGCAGCTGATGTTATACTTAGTGGTGAAATATTGAATACTTTGCCTCTAAAATCATAAAAAGGCAATGATGCTTACTCTCACTAATTTTACTCAACATTATTTTAAAATTCAAAGTGACATAATATAGCAAGAAGAATAAATAAATTAATACAATATCAAAAATGAAAAAGTATGACTGCCATTATAGAGCTCTCGCAAAATATACAAAACAAAAATAAAGTGAATTTAGCCAGGTTTAGGATACAAGATCAGAAAAAAAATTAAAATCAATTATATTTTATAAACTACTAAAAATGTGTAAAAAATTTGAATTCTATTCCATTAACATTGAAAAAAAGTTTAGACATAAAGCCAATAAAAATTAGCAAAAGAACTTCTACACTGAAAGCACAACTCTTGCTCAGAGAGTTGAAAGGTGTTAATAAGAGGCATAAGGCTTTACATACACCAAGACTCAGAATTACACTATATCAGTAGTTCACAAGTAGATGTATATGTTTACTCCAACCTTAGTAAAAATTCCAACAGGTTTTTTTTTTTTTAGTGGAAATTTCCAGTCTGACTCTAAAATTTGCATGGCAGTAAAACGTGAATAAACAAAGAGTTTTTAAAAATAAACCCCAAACTATGATTTGGGGATAGGCAAATCTTTGACTTACACAAAGATTCTAGGACACAAAAGGGACTAATCGTAAAAAAAAAAAGAAATTAAATTTGAACAAAACCAAACTTCTCCTCATGAATAGCTTGGCATGAATGATCAGACAAGCCATACCTAACCAAAGCAACCAGTGCAACCTGGTTCTTTGTACCTTTGATGGATTTGCAGCAATAACAAAATCTGTATCCAAAATATAAGAATAATTCCTAATGTTTAATAGTAAAAAGAGACAATCTATTAAAATAATGGAGAAAAGACTTGAACAGTTGGTTCACATGACAATATGTTCAAAGGCATTCATCAGGTTAATGAAAATTAAATGGTATATCACTTCATGCCCAGTAGAAAATCCAAAACCACAAAGACAGCGGGCTGCAGTGACTCTCGCCTGTGATCCCAGCACTCTAGGAGGCCTCTGCCTCCTGGTTTGCTGAATTCAATACTTTAAGACCAACCTGAGCAAGAGCGAGACTCCTTCTCTACTAAAAATAGAAGAAAAGCCAGGTCTGGTAGTAGGCACCTACCGTCCCAGCTACTCAGGAGGCTGAGGCAAGAGAATGTCTGCAGCCCAAGAATTTGAGGTTGTTGTGAACTATGGTACCACGGCATTCCACCAAGGGTGACAAAGTAGGACTGTCTCAAAAAAAAAAAAAAAAAAAAGAAAGAAAGAAAGAAAGAAAGAACAAAAGAAAGAAAGAAACCCACAAAGACTGAAAACAGCAAAGATTGGTGAAGATTTGGAGTTACAAGAACTTTAATCAATTGCTAATGAGTATATAAAACAGCACAAGCACATTTGGAGAACTGTTTGGCATTTTCTTATATAACAGACATAATACTACTCCATAACCCAGCTATTCCACTCCTGGCTATTTACCCAAGAGCAATGAAAACATATTCAGAGAAAATGAGGGGTACAAGAATATTTATAACTGTTTTGTGTATAATTGTCAATGACTTAAGAGCCAAACTGTCTTTCAATGGGAAATATATTAGCTGTTACAGTCTCACAATGGAATACTGTTCAGCAACAAAATTAATAAATGAGAGATTTACACAACATGGATGAGTCTCTAAAACAGTTTGTACAGAGGAAAAAAAAAGAAAAAATTAGAGTCAATAAAAAGGTAAACCCTAAATAAGAAGTGCTATATAATTTCATTTACATGGCACCAGAAGCTTTGAAAACTAATTCACAGTGTTCAAAGTTACAACAGTGGCCCCTTATGTCAATGAGGGTTGACAGGAAATTACTATGAGGGAACCTTCTGTATTAAAGGAAATCCTCTACAACTTTGTTCTAGTGTTATTTACAAAGGTATATTAATTTGTCAAAATGCATTAATAGGATGCACTTTTCATTTTATAGTTGTTACCTCAATAAATATAATAAAACCTTGGCAGCACACCCTTCAACTTTAAAGACCTAAGGAGTATAAGCAGACACTAGTTAAGTCCATTGTCCACAAACCATATAGTAATCTTTGAAAACCTTTAAAGTTATGTACCCTATTTATTTTTCTTTTAATATTTCTGACCATCATGGTTTGTCTCCTCCAAAACTGAGATATTGAAATGTAATGAGGAAAGTGATGCTGTTCAAAGATGTATGACCTTTAAGAAGTTATTTGGTCATGGGGGAGCTTCCCTTCCTGGAGTGAATTATAGGACTCATAAAAAAGTCTTTGTCCAGCCTTTGGCTATGACCATCCTGCCTTCCACCGCGTAAAGACACACCATTCCTGCCTCCAGAAGATGCAACCTCACCTAATAACCCAGCCTGCCAACGCCTTGACCTGGAATTCCCAGCCTCCAGAATCACGAGAGAATGCATTTTGCTCTTAAAAATTATTAACTCTGTAATGTTCTGTCATAAGGAGCACAAAATGTACTAAAAGACACTTATTCTGGTCAAATTTTCAGTCTTCTGACTGAAACAATAAAAAGAGGAATTAGGACAGCTTCACTGTTCAGAAACAAAGAGATGACTTCTGGGTAATATCGTTGTTCTTTCTGGGTGAAAGATGACAAGAGCCCTATTTCCCTCAAAAAGTATAGCAAGAAAGTTTAGCCTAAAAGTGAGAAAATTTACATGAGACCAGAAGAATTTTCCGATACCATTTCTAAACAAATTTCCCAAAATAATTTGTAGAGATTCTATTTCTGGAGATGTTGACAAAGAGGAGATGATTTTACATATTTAAGATGCCCCTGTCCATATGAATTCTGCAATTTCTTGATATCCCTTCCAGTTCTAGGAATGTGGCTACCTAGGGATAAATAAATGTAGAAACAGAAAGCATTAAAGCATTTTGTGACTCCACAAGCTCCTGAGCATAATTCATACCTTAGAAAAAAGAAAACTCAATTTTATGCCTTTGAGAAGGTGGGTTATGTGTCCCTGAAGCCCAAAGTGACATAGTATAAATGAATTGCTACGTTTTTAGAAATATATCAAGTAAAACACTGCTAGAGGTTACAGTATGGAAAGGAATATTCTTCCTAAATGTCAAAATATATAAATATTCATACCACAGACATTGCAGCCTACATTCTAACTCACTGCCTACGTTATGCCATTGGAGTGAGGAACTTGTGAGAATGATTTTTTATGTGATCATAATATTAACATTGTAATGAGGAAAAGTAGTCATTAAATCAAAAACGAGCACAAACATAAACACTTCTAAGGAGAGTACATTGTTTTCTAAGTGTTTTGTGTGCTCACAGTTCATGAAACTTGCTCGTTGGCTTCTAAAATATATATGTATAATATCATAAAATAAAGAAATAAAATTCATATAAGACAGAAAAATGTAAGCTTTAGAAGGGAGGGAAACAGACACACACAAAAATAATCCAAAGGACTATGGAATATTTATTGCCTTGAAAAATGACTTTGTACTGAAAAGAGACATAAATTTGGCAACAACAACAACAAAAAAATCCTATGACTGAAAGGAAAAATAAAATTTGGTAGAAATAAATTTTCCAAAAACTGAAGGATGGGCAATGCTGGTACGTGAATATTGTTGCCATCAGCCTAAGCCAACTCTGATACCCCGAATTGTTCACATCACTGCTAAGAGCAGTGTGAGCGTGTTTGTGTGCATTTCAGCACACACGGCAAATGCCCTCCCAAGCTTCAGTCTTTAGATCATTACTAAGGTAAACATATACACTCCTGAAATAACAAACTAGTCCATATAGTAATAACAAAACTAACAATATCTCTGACATTTACAGAAATCCTTCATGGGAAAATGCAAGATAAATGCAAAACTGAGGAGAAATTTGGATAATAAAAAGAAAAATTCAAATTAGAAATATTTTAGTCTTAGGCTGGGTGCGATGGCTCTCATCTGCCATCCTGGCACTCTGGCAGCCAAGGTGGGTGGATTACCTGAGCTCAGGACTTCAAGACCAGCCTGAGCAAGATTGAGACCCTCTCCCAAGCTGCAGGCACCTGTAGTCCTAGCTACTTGGAGGCTGAGGCAAGAGGATAACTTGAGCCCAAGAGTTTGAGGTTGCTGTGAGCTATGACACATTGGCATTCTACCCCAGGGTGACAGAGTGAGAATCTGTCTCAAAAAAAAAATTGTGTTTTGACTAAAGGTCTCTGAGATTTATGAAAATTAACCTGTTGAGGTTACAAAATAAGAAATACTAGCATATAGAATGCATGTATTATAATTTTACCATTTTCTTTAAATTTATTTTGTTAAAACTGCATGTTAATAATGTTTCAATTAAAGGCCTTTAGAGAGACTAACCCCATATTATTGAAGTCCCATATGTACTGGGTTAACAACTGTGTGAAATGATTTTTAAAATTGAATTCCATTCGATCTTTAGCCAGTAACTTATCAATAAAATAGATATTAAAGGTCCCTGTTAGAATCATTAAATCAAGAGGAGAAAAGAAGTTGGCTCTATCACAGATATACACATACTAAGACTGCCCATAGTCTAATCTTCCCTTGCTTCATGAATTCTCGCAGTCTTTATTGTTCTTGAATATATCCATCAATTAAACATCAAATGATAGCTTTCTTAGTTAATCATTTTGAGAGAGTAATTAGTTTTAAGAAATATGTGTTCTTTCAATCAAAATAAATACCTTTTTTAAAAAAAGAAAAAAAAACAACATTCCCTATACTTGAGTTTCAGTTTCAATTTTATGTTTTATTGAGACTAAAAGTACCATTTTGGTGGGAAAAAGGGGCATTGAGTTAATGTATTAGTACTTTATGAAATATATACTTGATATTATGTCTTGTATTTCACTTTTGTTGAAACATTTCTGTCATTTATAAGTTTTTAACTTTATGAGAATAAAAAACATAGCCATTAAAAATTTAATAGCTTTAGTATTTAGATGTTAATGTTGGTACATCATAGTCATAAACATAATTTAAAAAAAAATTCAAAATTATTTCCTGCTTCGGATCAACATTGTGTGAGTCATCTTAATAAAGTCACATTTATGCAAAAGATGAACATTTGTTTTGGAACCATTATGATCATCTATATGACTTAGGCTAGAATTGAATGTTTAATTTGGTAGAAAACTTTGATTCTCAGGTATTATGCAACAATAAAAATAACATTTCCACAAATTACATTAGACAAGAGATGGCCTTCAATTCAATGTACTAGATTTTGATGAAAGACAGTTCAGCATGGGTTTCTCCTGCCTCCATATGTCTCGGAAATAGACACGGTGACTGACCCTTGTTTTGTACTATCTTTTCAGGGATATTTATGCAGCAAACAGCCTTGGAAGACAGAGATATTGTCTCTCTCTGGAGCAAAGGGTCAAGATGCTTACTCCCTATTATGAAAAATGTAGGATTTCTCAACTCATGTTTCTCTCTTATATTGCAACCACTGATCATCCAGCATCAATCTGACCTACCAGCATTCCCCCACCCCGAGAGGAAAATACACAAACATCCACTGTGCTGGTGGTGATGTGAGTAACAAAGTCCTTAAGTCTCTGCCCAGCAGCTTCTGTCAGCATCCTTGAAACTATGGCGAACTAACTTGTTTGTTTTCCAGTGGGATGTAATTTTAGACCTTTCACCATCTAAACAGTTGATAATGAGAGTGGAGAATGTGATGTTCACAGAGGTGTCTTTCTAAAAGGGGAAGGCTGTGGGCCTCTTGGGTTAGGATAAGGAATACAGAATGACTCCTTGGGATCTAGCAGTCAGTGTTCTTGCCTTGCAGTGAGAAAATGAAAGGGAGTAAGTACCTTCCCTGTCCTGCCTGTTAATAAAAAAGAGTTAGTATGTAGAATTTTCACAGGAAAAATAGCTAATTTAAAACCAACTGTGCCAGCCTTGATAGTTACTCTATTTTGAAGTGTAAGACAGTGTTGAGGCAGGGGTATTATTATCACAATGGAGCAGCGAGATCCACGGCCTTGCTAAAAGGCCAAAGAGCCATAGCAATTAAATCAATATGTCCCAAAGCTGAAACAAATTTCTGCAGTGAGAACTTTGCAATTCACTCTAAAGCTTTGGGAACACAGAAAACAACAAATTCTCTTGGTTGAGCCATTAGCAATGGTGAATTAAAAATAAAACAAATGCAAAGCTTTGTTTAAACACTCAGAATCCCTCTCTGTTTTCATAGCCTTTGTTTCTTTTCACTCCCTGTAATCTACCCCTATTAAAGATTAAACTGGAAGATTTATGTTAATCTCTTTGAGGCCACAAAATGTGGAAACAAATGCTTCTCATAGAACCATCTGGGTCACCATAGTAGATTGAGCAGTGGCCCTAAAGAGAAATGACCACATTCTAACCCCTGATGCTTGTGAGGAATGGCACATGAAGTTCCAGGCACAGAAGTGATACAACCACATACCAAGAAACACCACTGCTGGCCTCTGTGTCTGGGAGAGAATAAATTGCTATTGTGTTAAGCCTCAAAGTTTGTGGTAATTTATTAGGGCAACTCTAAACATCAGAGTCACTATTTGTTGTTCATAATAAAGACCTGTTCTCTGTTGAGATTGGCTGAAACCAAATTGCTGATGGGTCCTGCTCTGGCCAGATTCCACTGACCTGGGACCATCCTTACTATGCTGTAGTATATTCATCAACTTGAAGTCTACATCTACAATTTTCCATGTTATCATGTTATCATTCCAATCTCATCAGCCTTTGCTATCTAGGTACACACCACTGTAGCCCTTAAGATTAATTGTTATAGTATTTATTTTCTGCATCATTTTCTGACAATAGTGTGAAATTCATTGTAAAAGCCATTCAATTATGGGCTCATAGTCCTTGACATTCCTTCCCCATGACCATCAGGTAGTGCTGAATATTGGAATGATGCCTTCAGTATCTTTCAAAAATATTTCTAACTCTATATCTATCATTTCTTCTTTGTCTAAACACCTTAGTAATACAGTTTTGACACTAAATGTATTTGTTCCCAGAACGAAGTCATCTTTTCTCCTTCCTGGTTATAATCAGAGGACAATGAAAGGGGCCATAGGTTGGTTGAGTACAACATGTACACATATCCCATAGTGACCCATGTAAGTTATATATTGGGTCTCCATTAGTTTTACAAAAGTTCCGAGGTCTGCCTTGCATCTGATCCTTCTGGCTGAAAAGGAATGTATGAGTAGGAATAAAGCTTGTAGTTATAGCTTCTAAAGTGAAAAACTCCAGACTTGTGGCAATGAAGGAAAAACCATCCAATGCCCTTACAGGAAACATCTTGGGCCATTGAAAGGATAGGGCAGAAAAACATTAATTACCCTTTTTATCTTTAGAGCCATCCCTAGAGCCCTCCTCACAAAGGAAAATATACTAGGGTAAGTCTCCATCCAAACTAATGTAAATACCTGAAGTGTGACAGGTACACTTAGTGACAGCAAAGCACCTGTCTTCACTTCTGTTTTTTTTTTTTATTCTCATTCCAACAGCTCTCTTTAGTAGGCAGAATTATAAACTGGCCTCATAATCTCTCTCAAATAGTGTCATTACAGACTTTTTTCCTAGAATGGTTTGAGATACATGACCAGCTTCTAAACAATAAGAAATGGCTAGGTGTGGGATATGTTCCTTGATTAGGCAGATCACACCACATGGCAGAATTGGCACTCCTGTGATTATATTACTACATAGCGATAAGCCTTTTTGTTGTTGTTGTTGTTGTTTTTGTTTTGTTTTTTCTTTTTTAATGAGACAGAATCTTCCTCTGTCAGTGTGCTAGTATGTACTGGCATCATTATAGCTCACTATAACATCAAAGTTCTGGGCTCTAGTCTCTCTCAGACTCCCAAGTAGCTGGAACCTCAGGCACACACTACCATACTTGGCTAATGTGCTAATGCTTCTATTTTTTATAGAGATGGGGTCTCACTCTTGTTCAGACTCATCTTGAATACCTGGTCTCAAGTATTCCTCCTATCTTTCCCTCCAAGAGCTCTAAAATTATACTGACAAAAAAAATCTCTTTGCTTGCTAAGAACTAAGCTGTCACATGTGAGGGCTCTTAGAGAGGGTCATGTGGCAGGGCAATGGACTTTCACAAAATAAGATGACTAGAATTCCTAAAAGCTAAAGAATATACCAAAGTTAAATAATATACATTTTTCTCATGAGCTCATGGCAATTACTCCAAAATAAACCACATCTTTGGATACAAATATGGTAAAACCTCAGCAAAATTAAAAGAATAATAATTATACCTTGTATCTTCTCAGAGCACAAGACAACAAAGGTGAAACTCAACTCCAACAAAAGCATTCATCCTCACACAAAGACATGGATAATAAAAAGTTACTAAAACCTGAGGGGTACAGCAAGAGCAGTCGAAAAAAGGAAATGTGTGGCATTAGATGCCTGCAATCAAAAAACAGAAAGCACATCAACAAAATCATGAATCATCTTACAGAACTGGAAAAAGAAGAACAATCTAATCCCAAACCCAGCAGAAGAAAAGAAAGAACCATAATTAAATCAGAGATTAATAAAATTGAAAGCAAAAGAATCATTCAGAAAATTAACAAAACAAAAACTTAGTTTTTTTGAAAAAACAAAATCAATAAACCTTTGGCCAGATTAACTAGAAACAGAAAATTAAAATCTCTAATAACCTCAATCAGAAATGATAAATGGGAAAGAAAACAATAGATGCTACAGAGATAGAGGAGATCATCTTGGAGTACTGTAAGAAACACTATGCCCAAAAAGTTGACAATGTGGAGGAAATGGATCAATACCTGGAACTGCACCCTCTCCCTAGACTTAACCAAGAAGAAATACATATATTGAATAGATAAATTTCAAGAAGTGAGACAAACAATTAAAAAAAAATTCCAACAAAAAATGCCCTGGTCTGGATGGCTTCACACCAGAATTTTATCAAACCTTCACAGAAGAGCTTACACCTATACTGCAAAAATTATTTCACAAAATTGAGAAGGAAGGAATCTTCCCCAATGTGTTTTATGAAACAAACATCACCCTGATACCAAAACCAGGAAAAGGTCCAAATTATAAGAACTTCAGACCAATTTTACTAATGAATATAGATGCAAAATTTTCAATAAAATCCTAGCCAATAGAATACAGCTACACATGAAAAAAAATCATTCATCACCATCAAGTAGGCTCCATCCCAGGGATTCGAGGCTGGTTTAACATAAGCAAGTCCATAAACATAATTCACCATATCAACAGAAGCAAAAACAAAGACCATATGATCCTTTCAATAGATGCAGAGAAAGCATTCAATAAAATTCACCATCCTTTTCTAATTAGAACACTTAAGAATATAGACAGAGGTGGAACAATTCTGAAACTGATTGAAGCCATCTATAACAAACACACAGGTAATATTACACTAAATGGAGGAAATTAAAAGTTTTTCTACTTAGAACCGGAACAAGACAAGGTTGTTTCTATCGCCACTACTATTCAACATAGTGCTAGAAAGTTCTTGCCAATACAATCAGGCAAGAGAAGAAAATAGAGGCCATCCAAATGGGGGCAGAGGAGGTCAAACTCTCCCACTTTGCCAACAATATGATCTTATACTTAGCACTCCAAACAGTCAACTTCAAGACTCTTGGAAGTGATCAAAAAATACAATAATGTCTCAGGGTATAAAATCAATGTCTACAAGTCATTAGCCTTTGTATATGCCAATAGCAGCTAAGATGAGAAGCTAATCAAGAACACAATTCCCTTCACAGTAGCCTAAAAGAAAAAAAGAAAGAAAGAAAAGAAAAAAGCAACTAACAAAAGAAGTGAAGGACATGTACAAACAAATTACAAAACTCTAAGAAAAGAACTAGTGGAAGATTTTAAAAAATGGAAGAACATACCATGCTCATGACTGGAGAGAGTTGACATGGTCAAAATGTCTGTACTTATCTGTACTTCCCAAAGCAATCTACAGATTCAATGCAGTCCCATTAAAATGCCATCATTATTCTTTTAATATTTGGAAAAAATAATTGTTCATTTTGTATGGAACCAGAAAATCCCTGTATAGCCATGGGAATTCTTTTAATAAAAACAAAGCCAAAGGCATCTCCCTACCAGATGTTAGGCTATACTACAAGGCCATAGTGATTAAAACAGCATGGTATTGACACAAAAATGGAGACATTGACATTTGGAACCAAATAGAAAATCATGAGATGAAACTAACCTCTTATAGTCACCTGATCTTTGATAAACCAAACAAGAACATACACTGGGGAAAAGAATCCCTATTCAATAAATGCTGTTCAGAGAACTGGATAACAACATATAAAAGACTGAAATTGGACTCACATCTCTCATCACTTCCAAAAAATTGATTCAAGTTGGATAAAAGATTTAAAACTAAGGCACGAAACTATAAAAATCTTTGAAGAAAGTGTGGGGAAAACACTTGAAGATATCAGCCTGGGAAAAAGTTTATGAAGACTTCCATGGCAATTGTAACAACAACAAAGATAATCAAATGGGACTTGATTAAACTGAAAAGCTTCTGTAGTTTTTGTAAACAAAAACTAAAGCAATAGACAACCTTCAGAATGGGAAAAGATATTTGCATATTATGAATCAGACAAAAGGTTGATAACTAGAATATACAGTGAACTAAAATTAATGAAAAAAGAAGACAGACAAATGGCTAACAAACATATGGAAAAAAATGCTCATCATCCCTAATCATCAGTGAAGTGCAAATCAAAACTACCCTGAGATATCATGTAATCCCAGTGAGAATGGCCCACGTCACAAAGTCTCAAAGCTGCAGATGCTGGTGTGGATGTGGAGAGAAGAGACACTTTCACACTGCTGGTGGGACTGCAAACTAATGCTACCTTTTTGGAAGCAAGTATGGAGAACCCTCAAAGAACTCAAATTAGATCTCCCATTTGATACTGCAATCCCATCACTAGGCATCTAGTCAGAAAAAAAAAAAGACATCATTTTATTATAAAGACATTTGTACTAGACTTCTAATCATAGCTCAATTTACAAGTGCCAAAATGTGGAAACAGCCTAAATGCCCACCAACCCAGGAATGAAGTAATAAGTTGTGGTATATGTATACCATGGGATACTAAGCAGCCACACACACACACACACACACACACACACACACAAAAAAAAAAAAAAAAAAAAAAAAAGGAGATTTAACAACCTTTGTATTAACATGGATGGAGTTTAAACAAATTCTTATTATTAAAGCATAACAAGATTGAAGAAGCAAAACTCCAATGTACTCAATTCTAATATGAAGCCAGTGGCTGAGCTAATACAAAGGGTGGAGCAGGGGAATGAGGTAGTGGGGAGAGGGAAGGGAGGAGGGGTAGGGGGGATTCATGGTATATGG